>OY294047.1:41782505-41805005 GCA_958510825.1 Brachypterus glaber
ACATATACAGGGTTATTCAGAAATAAGTTCGAGAAATTTAAGAGATGATTCTACGTTAAAAAAATATGAAAAAAAGTTCCTAGGTTGATGGGGAACAAAAAAAACACCAATAAAATGATAATGCTGTAGGGCGATTCTTCAGTTAAAACTAAGCAAAAAAGTATTTTTTACCAAAACACCTAAATTTAATATTAAAGGAGTTATAGCCTTTTAAAAAGTAACATTTTTAGTGGCACAAAATTGTTAAGCCTCACATATTTTGTCCTTCTAGGCAAGCCTCTGAATAAATTTTAAAAAATAAATTAACATAAAGTTATTGCACTTATTGATACTAGTCTACATGCAAAAGCTCGTCGCTCTAGCTCAAGAGTTTTTAATTAAAAACCATATTTTTATTACAATTTTAAAGAGCCGTAGCTTCCTTAGAACTCATTTCCGAACCTTTATAAAAACTTTTCTTCATATTTTTTAATGTAGAATATCCTCTTAAATTTCTCGAACTTGTTTCTGAATGCTGGTCTATTTGGAACCCCTCAACGTTTGTTTATTAATATTGTACAAAGTCCAAAACATTGTTCCAGTATACATTACTGTAACATTTTGTAAAGTATATTACAGTTATAGTAAGGTATAGAGGAAAGTCGCCTAATTTCGGATACCATTTACAATGTATTCAATATTTAATACTCGGTATTACTTTTTGATATTTTTTTTATATAACCAGATACAACTTATTATAGCGAACCATGATTTATTATAAAAGCAATTTTATTACAGTTTATTTTTTCCAAAAAACACGGTTAAAAAAAATCAGCGCATTTTTGTGCATTTGAAAAAGGGCTCCTAATTTCGGACATATCCGAAAAAATTTTTTCAAGAGTCCAAACGAAATACTATAGGAACTATAATTTTAGATTCCCAATTTCGAATATCTTAGTATCTTAGGTAATTTTCGTTTTTTCAAAATTGTTTATCTTAGTTTGTTGTATCATTATAAAAATAATAATTAATGGTTGGTTATCCTGAATAATAATTACCTTGCGGATATCCAAAATTGGGAATCAAATGCACAAAAATGGTCTATCCAAAATTAGGCAACTTTCTGCTTTTTAGATTAGAAATTTGTAGAATGTTTACGTTTTCAAATTGCTTAATTATGAATACTGGATCAACTTAACTAACATCTTAACTTACCCAAGACAGAATCACGAACTTTTATAACGATTATTTATAAAATAAACAAGCATAATAATGCAACTGAGCACAAAAATGCCATTTGCAATATAAACGATTTGTGCTGCCATTTAAAGGTAGAGAAGCTCTACCGTTATCATATTACAGGACGGATTTAGTTTGACTTTTGGCTTCACATAAAAGTAGGTTTCTGTTTACCTTTGCAGACAGTATCTTAAATACACTACTATCCGAAATTTGGAAACCATCCGAAATTAGGCGCATTTCCTCTACTGATTTTTATGAAAATTTCAAGAAATATCATTTCTGTTAATAATTTATTTTATTATTTGAATAAAAATAGTTAAATAGTGCTAGTAGTGAAAAAACTAATATATAAACCACGGTGGAGAAGACTATTATAGCCTCGCACTCTTAAATCTTAATACGCTCGGCTATAAAAATGTCTTCTCTACCTTGGTATATAATTACTATTCTTTCCCTTTGTAACCTAAAATAATTAAATTTTCTTTTTAATATTCTTATCCGAAAAAAAGCAATCATAATTTCATAATTTAAATATAATTGCCCCGGAGATTATATATTATTAGGATTATCCCTTTCCATGGGATAGAATCAATTTCATGAAGCACTTTATGAACCGAGCAATGCAAACGATTGGAGATTTATATTTAGAAAAGTCAAAGATAAAAGGGGATACTTGCTTGTATACCAAAGCAAAAACTAGTGCCTCAGCAAGATAATTTTAACCTAGAAAAAAATTATGTAAACACGTAAGGACAAAAAATATATTTTCCCAAGACCACCGACAAAATTAATACCATTTAAAGTGTAAGAAAGTGTTATATTTCTTACGCGTGCGAAATAATATCATACATATGCAGGGCGGATTTATTTCATTTTAAGGGGTGGGGCCATCTATAAAGAAAAAAATTGCGCTTTCACCAAAAATATAATTTTGAATATAAATTCCGCTGGGGGGGGGATGACCCCACCCCCCCTAAATCCGCCCATGTGCATATGTGGATTAACCTGTCAACCGGGGTTAAGTAAATCACTGGGGGTAAAGTGAATCAAAGGTTAATTCTCTTTACTCCGGTTGACGGTACAATAAAATATACCGGGTGTTATTTAAAGGTGGCTCGCCCCTATAACTTTTTTGTTCCTGGATGTAAAAGAATGGAGGTTACATGGTGTCTATAAGACCATATTTTGAGTTATATCACCTAACGTATTTTTTTTTTCACGTGCGGTTTAATCGGAAATGTAAACTTTTGAATTTTAAATGAAACACCCCGTATATTTTTACATATTTGGATTCTCCATTGAATTCTGTATATTATCTCAAGTTATTGTCAAATTTGACAGCTTTTATCATTTTTTAAATAAAATTTTGTTTTAGATTTTTTTATCTGGAAAGTCATTAAATCTATTTTGGATCAGATATTAGTAGAAAAATACGAATTATAAAAAAATTGTTTACTTTTAATTTTGCATGAAAACTAAACACATTTTTTGCTATTACTCGAATTTTTGCTTAATTGCGTCTATGGCTCATCAATATTATTAAAAAGAATATTTTTTCCCTTTACAATGATACCAAAAAGATAATATTTATTTTTATAACCTTATAATTCAAAAGAAATCGTGTGAGGTGGGTGCAACAATACTTTTATATTATTTAACAAACTTATATTATTTTAAAGAGATTATAAAAATAAATATTAACTTTTTGGTATCCTTGTAAAGAGAAAAAAAAATAATCTTTCTAGTCATATCGATGAGCCATAGACGTAACAATGCAAACATTTTAGTAAAAGCAAAAAGTGTGTATTTCCAAGTTTAGTTTTCGTGTAAAATCGAAAGTAAACCTTTTTTGTAATAAATTTGACAAAAACTTAAGGTAATACACAGAATTTAATGGAGAATCCAAATATGTAAAAATATACAAGGTATTCTATAAATTATCGTTTATGGTTAAACCAGAAGTGAACAACAAAAAAAATTTCAAATATATTCTTACAGACAACCTGTAAATTTCATTTTGGTGTCTCTAGGGGCGAACCACTTTTGAAAAACACCCGGTATATTTTGCAAAATAAGGCATGCCATTTTAACTGACAGTCATAGATTTACAATTTGCAAAGGATTAATCAAATTGGAAACGGTTTATTTTGTAAGCAGCCAATCAAATAACATTATTGCGTTTTTATACGAATCATGAAAATCCTATCAAGTTTTTAATGGACAGATTTTATCAAGAAAAATAGTTGTTAGTTTTTTTTTTGATTTTTTAGATTTTTTTTAAATAGTTACAAAACGAATGTAGTACACAGAATAGTATAAAGGGTAGAGTAGTACACAAATACTTCATAATTACAGTGAAATTATATCCTGTTTATTAATACTTATGAATATATCTGATATAAATAAAAGCAAAAAGAGTAATAACACCGGCACACAAAAAAAATTAAGTAGATGTGCCTAAAATAAATACTCTATAACGTAGATATATTAAATAACTTGAAATCTGTGAAAAACACAAGACATAATTTTCGAGAGTTTTGTGTGATTTTTTCACATTTAAAATGGCTCGTGGTCTCAATAAAGTTTCGATTCATTCAGCGGATCGAAATACATGAAAAGCACGCTTAGTTTAGTTCCAAAACGTTTTTTTATCATTAAAACTGCCAATTTTCATCATTTTTACGGTTTTTTGAAGTTTTCTCGAAATTTCGAGGGTGTAGGGGTAAAACTGACCTCGAATTCGGATTCAGCTGACCAAAATACGTACCCGTAAGTAGGTCCAGTCAAATGCACATTCTACTTAATTTTTTTTGTGTGCCGGTGTAATAAACTAGAATTTGGTCAAATCTCATTTTACTTAAGTACTGACTTAATATTTGGTAATGAAACAAAAAATTAATCATGCATTTTTGTGTTATGATTACTTTCATGATTATTCTTGCATTTATAACTTGTGCAATAAATCAAATCAATTTTATTTTTAATTTCACCAAAAATTAAAGATGCATACTGTGCATTTCACAGTTATTTAAACACTTGGACAAGCCATTAGTTTTAATTATAATATTTCTATAAACCCAAATTAATATAAGAACTTTAAAGGTTCAAATTAAACAAATACAGTATATATTTTTCCAGTAATTACTTTTACTATACTATAATATAATAAAATAAATAAAAAACGTTTATTTACAGACGAATAAAGTACAAAATTATAATTAATTAAAAAATATTAGACAAATTTATAATTAAAATTCATCAATAAAAAAAAATATTATTTTGGTATTTTGTGTTGGAAAAATTATATGCCAGACATTAGCAAATAATACTTACGCACCTCATGCATATGTACCAACAATAAAAGTAGTTTTTTTTTACATATTAACGGTCTTTTATATTTATATAAATACCTTCAAGGCTAGCCTTAAAAAAATTAAATGAAAAGTCAAACCATCCCGGATTTTTTGATTTTAGGTTGTTTTTGGGACATTTCCAAACAGTTTTTGACAAAAATTGAAATCGCTCACGAAGCCGCTTTTAAATAAAGTAATTATTCTTCTTCTTTAAGTTTTTCCTGACATCGCAATATGGAGTTTTTTCTATGACACATCCTATAGCATAGGTACTACCCATGATACTCAATATAATCCCGACCATTAACACGCCTACTTTGTTAATGTCCAAAATTACGGTATTATTTTAGACATTAATAAAGTAGGCCTATGAATGGTCTTGATTATATTGCGTATCATAGGTAGTACCTATGCTATAGGGTGTGTCAGAAAAAACTCCGTATTGTGATGTCAGGAAAAATTGAAGAAGAAGAAAAAGAATGACTTTATTTAAAAAAGGTTTCGTGAGCGATTTCAATTTTTGTCAAAAACTATTTGTAGATGTCCCAAAAACAACCTAAAATCAAAAAATCCGGGGTGGTTTGAGTTTTCATTTAAATTTTTTTAGGCTAGCCGTGCCTTGTTAAAAAATATTACATGGTTATGAACCTACTTTATTTCACATTTGAGTAAAAATGTGTGGGGATAAAGAGTTTAAAAACAACATAACTGTTTGTCTGCACGCGAACCAGTAATTTTCATAAAAAATTCAAACAAGTATAAGAACTTCTAAGTTATATTTTGTTATAAAGATGTCTACTTGAACCTCTAAAAAGGAAGCTATTATGTAAAATTATATATACTACTACAGAAGTAATGTTGCTATTTTTAGGATTACATTACCATTAAACAAATAATAAAATAAAATACACTGCCCAGTAAAAAAGCTTTTCGTACTACCTAGTGTAGACGAAATAAAGAAAAATGCATGTTCACTATATATCCTCGTTAGGATATATTTCTATCGCACGAGTACATAGTGTATATTTGAATGAAATTACAACTATGCACACACATTTATCCAAACGAGTACACATAGCTTTCATTTTGACAAAAGTGACGTTTATAAAATTTTGAAATGTCAAAATTAAACACAGGTAATTCTTTAAAAAATACATTTTTAAAGAGTCTAGACTGTAGATCGAACGAAAAATGTTGTTCGCAACTCGTTCGCGACATGTCCTTAGTGCACTCGAATGATTTTTTGACTTCGCTTCGCGTCGTCAAGAAAACTTCATTCTCGTGCACTAAGGACTAAAGTCGCTTACTCGTTACGAAAACTACTATTTCCATTTTTCACCTCAGCGCCTAACCGACTTTCAAAAAGGAGGAAATGATCAATTCGACGTGTGACTTTGTTTTTTTTTACGCTTGATCCCGCATAACTTTAAAACGGATAAACGGAATTAAATGAAACTTTTTGCAACTTGAAGAGGGTATTCCTGAGGTAGTCCCGTTTTAATTTGACCTTCGAATAATGCCGGGTAAGCCGGATAATTAAGATAAATCTAATAATTTTAACGCAATTTCACTTAAAAATGGCTTAATTTGGTTCTAATATCAACCAAATTTTTAGAGAAATATCGGATAACTCGAATAAGCCGGATAACTTGATTAAGGGCAGGCTGGCTAAAAATATTTTAAATGCCGCTAAACTTGATTCTGTAGATCTGTAATATTAAAATACCAAGAGAAAATTATAAAATTTGTGATTATAAAAATATAAAATTTTACATGTAATTTTAAAATTTTATATGCACATTACATGTAAAATTGCATGAAAAATCTAGTAAATTTTACATAATCATAGGTAGTGTGTTGCCATGTAGAGATAAGTAAAAGTTACGATATTTTACATGTAATTTTACGATTTTATATTAATATTACATCTAAATTACATGTAATATTATTATAAAATTGTAAAATTACATGTAAAATCTCGTTAATTTTACTTGTATCTGCATGGCTACTTGTATCTGCATGGCAACACATTACTTATGATTATATTTATTTTTTACAGTGTATGTGTGTCTAAAAAACATTTTGAAAATTTTAGAAGTGTAACCAAAATTTGCGAATAGCAGTGTAATAAAACCTAACTCGTTTATTCTTTTTTATGTAAAACTATCTGTAAATCCTACAATGTTTTGCTAATCCCCAATCAAAATCTGAATGGTTTTTGTTAACAAAAACTATACACAATGGCTATTATTATTGCATTTCTGCTAATTCTCGCTATTACAAATATACCACATACCTAGTAAAAACTGAGCCACATAATCCAATTTTAAATTTAAGGGGATATAAATAAAAACAGGCTGAGGATTTTCCTAATAGAGATTTCATCTATGTTATTTTTGTCACTATTCTGTGAAAAGAATTAAATGATTTATACAGGTTGTAACAAGACCAATGGTCTTAGACCATGGTACACCCCTATTTTATTTATTTTAAAAGATAAAGATATCAAACTTCAAGCATTTATTACTTTTAAACATAAAAAGTACATTTCAGACGCTTTCGGTTTAACCAGAAACGACACTAAATTTTTATTTTAAATGGTATACCCTGTATATTTTTACATATATTAGTTCTACGCTTCATTTTGAATACAGTGATGCCAAATAAGTGAAGTTGAAACGTAAAAGTTATTTTTTATTTAATTTTTAGTTTTAAAATATGTAAAAATATATAGAGTATCTAAAATGTACTTATATTTTTTTTGTTTTTAGATTTAAGGTTAAACGCCTCATAAGAACATTTTACATCTAAATAAACCCATCTCCAAAGTTTTCAGTTTCAGAAATTAAAAATAAACGGTAAAATAAAAACGTCCTATCCTTCCCTTCGCCACTAAAATTAAAGTAAAAGTAGTTTTTCTTTTGATCTGGAAACATTTAGCACCACACAATTACAAGAGCATAAAAACACTTACCTCTAGAGTAGTAGGTATGTACGCACAAATTACGCGAACCTAGTTTTTAGTGCACGATATGTACTGAAATGGTTTATGTTGAGGTGCGTATACTATTTTTCCTACGACCTAACACCTAAACATCCAAAAAACGCAACAACTATCTTAAAATTAGTATGTCAATTTGAAGTTGTGTTTGACGTTTACTAATTTTCTGACAGCAGATATGTAAAATCAGCTGTTTGTCACTTCTCAACCGTTGTCATAGACGAAGGGTAGAAAATAGGCACTAACTACTAACTAGGTTGTAGGAAAACTATCTTCCTAAAAAAAAATAGTTTTAAAACTAAACACGGACAATATTAGAATGTACCTAAATTAAGTTAGGTATAACTATGCTAGCTATGCTAGCTAAGAGTTTGAGTCATTAAATAAATCAAACTATCAATAAAATCTTCTACTCATCACGTTTTGTATTCAGTTGGCCTTATATATATGGAGAACTATATTATAGTTCTCCACATGACACAAAGTCTCCGACGAAAGGGGGAGGTATCAAGCGCGCTCTCTTCTTTCCGTCAAAAGTGTTATAAGGCGTGCGTGCCTGTAACGGGCATCTCACTTGCTAATGTCTCTAACGAAAGGGGGAGGTATCATGTGCGCTCTCTTCTTTCCTTCAAAAGCGTTATGGCGTACGTGCCTGCAACGGGCATCTCACTTGCACACGCATTCTTCACATATTTTCCGTATCTACAGATCCTCGTGTCAAAGTATACTTTTAATGCGACTAGTTAAACTAATGTATTATACATTTACTAACTACAGTAAGTAATTACTAAACAATTAAACTTAACCGCTGATAATACAATTCAGATTAATTATATATCCATACTGTATAGTTAATTATATACTGAGAATTTGTCACAGTAAATGATTTTGTATACAGAGCGCTTTTACATTTTTAATTAGATGTCAATTTTAAATTTTAAATTAACCATTTCTGGACGGATTTTTTTTTCGCCCGGCATGGCTGTACATTAGATCATATATATTTATTTATTTATTTATTTATTTATTCCAACTCAACAGGTCTACACCCAGTTACAGAGTTTGTCACTATAATTACAAATTATGCGATATACAAAGAACCTTACATATATATATATAAAAAAAAAACATAATTTTACTTAAAAAAAAAAAAAAAATATTTAAATGCAGTGTCAGGTTGAAGCAAGATACATAGATATGACATTAATGTTGATTTGTTGTATGTAGAACATATACAAATTGTAAACAAACCACTATAGCGGTGAGGTTGCGAGGAGGTGAAGTATAACATATTTGTTAACAAACCACTATAGCGGTGGGTGGTGACCAGAAGCGGGAAGGTGAAATTTACCTGCATGTCGCAATGTAAACATTTCGGTTTGACGTGTACTCAAGGCCCATCTATGTATATATGATCTAATGTCTGTACCGCCTGAATTATTTTATAGCCCTTCCGCGGTTCTGTGGGCCTTATGTTGCAGATACAATCATATGTCGAATAGTTGCCACACTAGGCTCAAATCAATGACAGTATGCAGCGACAGGGACTCAATATAGCCAATTGAGTCCCTGTCGCGTATACGCGACATTCGGCGGAACTGATTTCTGTCGCCTATAACGTATAAAATTATATTACTTTTATTAACCACTAAGGCATTGGAATAAAATGAAATTTTGGGTTTAATAGACACTTAATAGATACAATAGGTACTATAATGAGAAAAAATTATTGTAAAAGAATGACAAGAGAAACTCGGATCGGATAGGTTTTTCAAGGAACTCAAAAAACTTTTTGAGGCAATAGCAACGAACTAATAACTCTCTAGAATATTCGTTAAAACTGACAAAAACGTCGGCAACATAAACATTCGTCTGTCTTACTCGCACAGCTTTGTTCTAACAGAGACAACAATAACAGTTACTGGTAACTGTTATTGTTCAGGCCTGAATATACCTACTATTTGTTTACAAAGAAACCGAGATCTTGGCGATACTTTATATTAACGGTATGCGTATTCTAGAGAGAAGAGTTATTAGTTGGTTGGATCCGCCATATTGTAAAAATTAAATTAAATACTAGATTCGTAATCAACGACCCCCAAAAACTCTTATACAATGGTTTTTAAATAAACATCTGCAAATTTTGACAGATGCGTCAGCCATATTTGATCCGCCATTTTGTAAAAATTAAACTAAATATTACATTCGTAATTAGCGACCACAAAAACCTCTACATAATATATTTTAGTAAAAAATCTGCAAATTTTGACAAATTTTAATGTTAAATTTGTATTCAGCAGCCCCAAAAATCCCTGAATACCAATTTTGCTATAAATTAAAGTTTGTTATGGGTTTTGACCATGAATTCAGAAAATTCCGCCTGTGTGCGTCGTGGGGCATTTTAATTTAGTTATCCTTCAAATTTTTTTGCCAGGGTAAAGTTCTGTCAAAAGTTTCGGCCAGTGATAAGGCTTTTTTTCTGAGAACCTTTTTTAGGCATTTTTGGCCATGGGTAAAGCTTTCAGAGGTGAATTTTTTTAGTATGACACAATTTCTTTCTTAAATATGGGCCCAAATCAGCAGCTTGCTTCAGGGCCCTGTATCTAATTAATTCGATTCATTACTCGGCCTATCATTTTCCGTACTCGTAAAATAGCATGATGAAAGTGTATTTAATTTCAATATTTTAACAATTACACAAACTTGTTTAATTAGAGCTTCCTACCAAATCGACAATTAAAATTTAATACTACGTTATTTATGAGCAAAGAGGTATTTATTAATCTCCAAAGGGATATAATCATTGTTAAGTTTATAGTTTTTTAAAAGACCAAAACTTAAGAGTTATTAATGTTATGTTTTATTTAAATAGCACTATATGTTTTATATTATATTATGTTTTTATAGAAAACATTATTTTTGAATTATTACTTAAATCTTTTTCTAAAAAGTTTTATACTTTTATTCAACATATTTTTATAAATAATATATTTACTACGGTCATTTTAAATATGTCAGACTTTGTCTTCATTTATTACTTTATCCTACGTCACTAGACATATAGAAGCAACATAAGGTAATTACTGAGTTAATTTTTGAGTGGGTAAGGTTTCTTAATATACGCGTACCTTCAATGTTTTAATTTTTTTATGTTATGTACATATGTTATATATTATATATATTTTTTTTCAAATTACATTAAAGCATTATAGATTAAAGTTTCTGTATTTTATTAGAATAACAAAAGAGTAAACAATTTTTATTTTTAAAATGGATAGAGTAAAGGTTAATAGTAATTACACAGCCACACAAAGAAAAGGGTTCGGTTCTTTTCTCCCAGAATATTGTAGTCCTATGTACTTTGAGGCGCTGAATCCGAATTACCACATTGTCTGATTAGTTTTTGAGATAACCTCAAAAAATCTTATTTTCTAGTATAAAAATTAAAGTTTTTTGAAGTTATCTTTAAAACTAATCACATGAGGTGCTATTTTAAATTCGTATTAGGCACCTCAAAATACATAGGAATACAGTGGTCGAAAAAATTTCAGCAGTGCATTGTAACGTCAGCAGCTTAACTTAAACTTAAACTATAATTTAGCTTAGATGGCGTTACAAATCTACAAGTTCTGTGTCTCTAAAAAGTAAAAAATAAAAAATACTTAAGTCGGTGTCAATTTCACAGCAAACAATAATAAAATAATAAAAAAAAATAATTGTAATTAATTTAGGGAATGGTGGAATTGGAACCGAGTTTAGTATTTTTTATTTTTTACTTTTTAGAGACATAGAAATTGGTTCATTTTTTGCTAAATAACGGTGACTCGTAAAACTGTTAGTGAAAGATAATTTTTACCTTAAACCTCTATTAAAAAGCATGTTTTACAATGTTATTTGACAGCCAGTGTTATAGTATAATTTATTTTAAATTCATTGTTTGCATTCTATTACTCTAATTACCTTTTAAAATTTAAAATAACATTGATTAACAATTATTAATAATTAATTTAAAATTCGGGATAATTTTGTTAATTATTAGAGAATGGATATCCAAATAATGTTTAATTAAATAAATAATTAGTGCATATGACCCGTTAAATCGGACTTCGTTATTTCGTGATATAAAAGCAACAAAAAATAACCCAATTTTAACCAAATTTTATTATCGTAACTTTAACGTACTAGTATGAAGAATAGCATACTACACACATTTTATTACTTAACTACAACAAACAATGACGTCACACTAACTATTCGTAGTTACCACGTACCCTAGGTGGTTTGCTCGAATAGTAAGTATTTATATTCTTTTCTATTATATTTCTGTTCACTCCAAATCATATTTTTTCGAAAAAGAAGAGGAAAAAATAGGTTAAGTAGCTTTCTAAGTAAATTCTAAGCGGTCGAAAAAACCTTTGGCAAATTTGCCCTAAACAAACAAATAAATATCCAAACATTGTAAGTTTAAAAAAGCTTGTTATAAAAGCTTGTAAAAAAACAAGACGTAACCATAACGACGGGGTATTTTCGCATCGAAAATAATGTTTCGAATAGGTATACGAAATCGAAAATACCACTTCTCTGACTTTATGAATTATAACAACATTAAAATGTAATAGTATAACAAATTATATATCAAATTGTCTATAGTTTCTACAAAGAAAATAGTAAGTAATTGGGTATAGCAAAAAAATATCTTATCACTATTATGTATAAAGCGATTAATAATGTACCTAAATGTTCATTGGTAACTACTAATAAAAAAGTTACTAATGATTTAAGTCACGATTTGAAACTAACTTCTTTGTATTGATTTATTTGATTTTCCGGTTGTTAACCCTTAACTAGTCATCGTAGCATAATTTTCTTAACTATAATTGATTAGTCTTGCATTTATGTTAGGAACATAACTTAAATATTTTATCATAAACTCACTGAAATTCGAAAATGTAAATATGACTTATACAGGGTGTCCCAGCTAAAACAGATCAATCGTTTTTTGGCGTTATTATTAGAGCTATTGGAAAAAAAATTGTCAGTCAATATACACAACAAGCTATAATTGTGCACAAACAAAAGTTTTACACTTGTTTTTGTTTTTGAGATAAGGCTTATTTTACGCCTTTTTGATAAGCAATTTAAATATAAATACTAAAATTGAAAAAATATTTTTATTCTTTTTACATTGATAAATTAATGTTTTGTTATTTCATTTGGAATAATCCTAATTTATTATTTTGTTAAAATCGAAATAATTTATTTGTTAGCTTTTGTGATTAAGGGTTTCAAGTACCCAAACTATTTCCTAGATAGAACAACTGTATTTTTTAACATTTAATCTGAATAAAGTTAATTTAAGCCTCTTTTATTACTACTTATGTTACTTTTACGTTAACCGTACGTTATAATTGTTTAATGTTTAAATCCTAAACGCTTTTTACCCAAGTTAAAGTTTATTAGATTTTGACAATATATGACATTTACCCAGACATTTATAATTTTAATATTCAATTCGCGAAACTCTTAACTGCAATTAAAATAATTGAAATTCATGGAGTTCTTGATAAAATAATTTTATTAAAAAAAATCTCGCCAGAAGCTCTGGGCCTAAATGGCTTGTTAAACCGCATTAAAAAAATAATATTTTTTAAAGAAAATAGTTAAAAATACTTTAATAATAATATGATTTATTTAGAAAATGAAAATAAATTAAAGAATATTATAATCATTTTTTAAAATTATTATTTAAAGCAACAGTTAAAAAAATTGTATTTCAGAACAAAAGCCAGTAGAAAACTTTTTTTTTTGGCAAAAATATCGATTTTTGGGTGTATATTGAGTGACATAAATTTTATTCCGATAGTTTTGATAATAACACCAAAAAAAAAACGATTGATCGGTCTTAGCTGGGATACTCTGTATAGGGTGATTCAGAAATAAGGTAAAAGAATTTAAGGTGTGATTCTAGGTCCAAAAATATAAAAAAAGTTCCTTAAAGGTTGGTCAGGAAATGAGCCTTAAGGGAGCTATGACCCTCCTAAGTATACATCTAAAAAATAGTTTTTATAATAACTCTGGAACCCTACGAGCTACAGTAAAAATTTTTTGCACATGCCTTAATATTGATAAAGGTTATCCTTTTGTTTAATTTTTATTTGGTAATTTTAACCAGGGATATGCAAAATGTGGGAGCGATGTCACTTTTTTGCCTCAAACTTTTTTATTCGTAGATTTGTTGACATTTTATCTTTTATATATAATTTCAAAAGAAATTTGGGTGTATATCTTTATTTGTTTTTAAAATAATAAAATAAAAGTTGGAAAAACTCATTTTTTAATCAAGTCTGCCATTGTAACCTGTTCAGATATTTGAAACATTTAAAATAAATTGAACCTAGCTTAACTCCATCTAAAAATTTTATATTAAAAAATAACCACAAACTGACTCTAAGTACAAGAACACAATACCTATGTAATAAAATTAAATTATCCAATACATACAGATAATAAGACAATTACCAGCTTTATTTTAAATAGATAAACTCAATAATAACCCCCGCGTGGCTTTTACTTTATTGAGTGGATAATTATTTATTTTACCCACTCAACTGTCAAATTATTTTCTTGTAAATGTCATTAAAATTTTTAATAAAAATATGAATTCCTAAGCTATTTATTGGATAAAACCTTGTATGGCACTCATGGGTAAACCGATATCTTACTTTACCCACTAGTACCATAAATAACTATTGTCTTTGGTTCTAAGTTACAGCGCTCTTTTCGCATTATTAAATTTTTTGAAATGTGTCGATAGGTAGCAACGACATGTCGCGGCTTGATTAGAAAATTCAATTTTCCAACTTTGAGTTAAAATTTCTTAAAAATAAATCAATATTAAAAAAAGATATTTTGCAAAATAAACACACTGAAAAAAAATATAAAAACAAATGGAAATCGATTTACTTGAAAAGCACCCTAACGATTACTTTTTTTTTGGTCCTGTATAAAAAGAATAACAGTTTTTGCGGGTTTTCAAAAGTTAGAATTTCACCTACATCCTGCTTCAATTAAGGGATAATTTTCATACAAATTGTTTTTTGATTAATTAACTTTTAGTTTAGTAGCAGATAGAAGAAACATTCATCTACTAAAATTAGTAAAACGTTTTCCTCGAAATGCGTATAAATAGGTTGATTGATTAATATAGTTCGGAAATTAGGCTCGATGACGTGACCTTTTAACACAAAAACTGGCAAATAGCGATTGGGTTGTTTACGCTTGATTAAAAGAGCTGCTGCCGAAAGAAGAAAGACGGTAACTTCCATTTGTCTTTTCGACTTCAAAGATATATGAAATGCTTGATTATAAAGCAGGTTCAAGTTGCATACAAGTGGTGTCATCTACGGGCAAGCTGTAATTTATAGAGAAATGTTATAATCCAGTCGTCAGGTTAATAAAAGCGGTTTTACCGGGAAATAATTCAGGGAGTTTGGTTTTAGAACTGTCATTTTATTGACGTATTTTTCACAAAAAAAAAAATAATTTTTCAAATCATCTCAAGGACAAAAAACGTTCTATATGAAAATAAAGAAAACCAAATTTCCAAAATTTTTTTGTCGTATGTATTTTTTTTGTAAGACTTTTGTAAAAGTGGTTTTTGCCAAGGAACTAGCCAAGGTGTTGGTATGTTTACCCCAGCTAAGGTTTAGATCAAAATTTAAACCTAAATATTTTACAACAACAGGATGAGAAAAAAGTTTTGTTAATATTGTACAGTATTTTTATTATACATTCGAAATGTTATGTGGATGTTTAGATAAACAAAAAAACGTTACTTTTTTTTAAGATAGAGGCATTTAGCACGTTAGCATTGTTCTCACTTTTACGATAACACAAAAATTGTTAACTAATAATTATTTTGATCAAAATTAATAAATAAACTTATTAAACAGTTTTTTATCATTAATTTTCATCATTTTGCACATATTATTCTCATTTACCCTAAAACTCACCTGACGATATCCTTCTTTTAGACATAACCATAAGACTGGCGCACCACGATTCTCGGAATTTTCAGTAGTAATATATAAGTGCATGTTGAATTATCGATAATTTTTTTATATACAGTAAAAAAATTATGTATAATTCAAAATGCACGAATGGTATTTTAAAAGACTATTTCACAAACAAAATAAGTAAGTATATAATTTTACAATTTTTTATGTTGTTTCATATTTAAATTAAAAATTTAAGAACTAAACAAAAATATTACTTTAGAACTATAATTAAAATTTTAAATCTCAAATTTGCCGCGCTTTTTAAATCCACGATGTTCACTTGTTCGCGAATGTTGCCAAGTCTAAACTTTGCTCGAGGGATATTTTATGCTTGAGATTATTCCAATAAAATAGTTGTTATCATCACATATATTAGCATTTAAATAAAGATCATTGATGTTTTTGTTTAAAAAGTTTAATTTTTAACTGAAAAGAAATAAAATAACGCTGTTTCCACTCGTAAAAAACAATTTCCTATCGGTTTCTAATAAACTTTGGCAACGCTGTACTGGTACCAGCGCAGTCATTTGATGTTTTTATTTCCGTAATTCTTTACTGCAAATATATTTTTAATAAATATGTGTTTAAATTAGTTTTTAGTGGCCTGTTTTTAATACCAAGGTTAAATAAATTAAAATTTATGAATATCAGTGATTTAAAGCTTTTAAGATGGAAAGTGCATAAAATATGATGTTAGTAACTGTCAGTTTCTTGTTTCCATAGTAACCAAGTGATAATTGCATATGTGCAAAAATTATCAGATTCATTTTGATCTGATTGGTCAAGAAACAAAAACTGCAAGGTTTTGATTGGCCTATATATTGTTTGTAAAATAGTCAGTGCTCTAGCACCTAAACTATTGATTTTTGGGAGTTGTGCACTGAGACACCTTTAAATGTCAAGAACTACTAAATATTCAAGATTTTGCCAAATTCGCTCCCTTCTTCTGGAAAACTGGTTTAGATCAGATTTCGCAAAATTTTGGATATTTAATAGTTATTGACAGGTCCTTTGAGGGTCAACTAAATTTTTTACTGCCTAAAAATACGTAAGAAAAACAAAGTCTGGTTAATAGTTTTAACACTTTTTTTTGTGGGCCTGTGTGAATAATAATAATATAAATTTAAGAGTCAATGATAATAATATTCTTTGACGGAGTAAAAGTATAAAGAAATGCAAACATTCCAAACAAATATTATTAAAACTAAAATTTAATTCCGAGAAAATTGGTTAAGATTGCTGCATCTTGGAAGATTAACTCTGAAAGTAATTTCCAAGTTTGTACGTGATAGATTTTTTATACTTAAAATTTTTATTTAATAAAAATGAGATGGTGATTATTTCATGTTTTAGCCCTGAGAGACAGCTATAATAAAACGAACCATAATAGCTATTTGTATGCGAAGTTGAAAATAAAACATATTTCCAAAAATGTTTTTTACGTGGAGTGCACAAATTACAATTTTAAAATGTTATTATAAGATATTTTCTACAAATATTCAAAAAAAGGTCAACATTTTTAGATTTTAAATATATTTTTTTTTTTACATTTTACACTGCAAAAAAACACCAATATTTTATGTACATGAGTCTACTCATCTACATACAGATGTGTATAATGGGAAAGAAGACCGCATCTTTTGGTCACAACTCGGTGCCACCAGTAGATATGTTTTAATTAGTTCATAAGGTTGGTATAATTGTATTGGTGTTTAACAAGCGCCTAAATGCAGCTCTCTGTGAAGGAGTTTGTTTTGTTTTTTTCTTGGTTTGGACTTTTTTTTGTAATGAGGGGGCGTTGGTTTACGTTAACGTTGGTTTGTCGTCTGTTTGGTGTTTTTTTTTTGTTGTAAAAAAATGTTTTTTATTTAAAATAACATATTGAAAAACGGTCAGCGCATGCGCGTGCGCGTGCGCAGTTTATCAAAAGGCTGCATATAAACGCTCCTGGTGTTTAAAATTGTTAGTTTATGTCAATTATTTTAGATCGCTTAAATAACCAAACTGTCAGATATCAATCAAATATTAAACTAATACCATTATGCCAACATTTTAAGGACTTAAATTATGACTCATACGTCGGTAGCGTCCCCTGTGCACCTTCCACACTTACAAAAACGATGGTTTAACTTTAAACTTTAATTAAATTGAAAGTCAACCAATCAAAACGCAGCATTTTTAACTTAAGCTCAGTTTGGTCGAGATAATCTCAGTTTAAAAGTTGGTGCAAGGGAACATTAATCGAATATGTTAGTATAGTATATTCTATAACTAGTATGGAATAGACAATATTCCGCGCGAGCGCGGAATGACCATTCCATACGTGTTGTAGACTATACTTTTTCTTCGACTGCAAATATGAAACACTGTATGGCTTTAAACTGCGGACAAGGTTAAGGTTTTTTTGACTCGACATTGTAAATGCAACAAAACACAAATTTTTAAATAAAGAAATTAATGTTATTTAATAATTTTATCAAATCAGTACTTTAAAAAGATTTTTATTTAATTCTAGCACATATTTACAAATTATAATGCAAAAATTGAAGGTTATGTCAGATTGTTGTGGCAGATATCAGGTTTAAATATTTAACAATAAATGGAGCAGTCAAATATTAAGAAAAACTAATAAACTTTATGTAATTTTAACACAAAACTTTAAACTGCATTAAATTATTCAATATTTCATGGTAAAAAATATATATTTTTGCTAATTTTGCCACAGTTTTCTTTACTTTTATAAACAAGAGATGGCACTACATGTGCTCATTCTAACAATTGATACGGAATATACCGTATCTAGATCTAGAATGGATTCAGCAATCGTAGAAAAAATATTTTCTTCGCTTATCTGATTTTTTCTAATAAAGATAATTTTTTTCTCTTAGGTTCAAATTAAGGTTTTTTTTTTAATCTGAAAGTAAACCTATTATTCCTTTGTGCTAGGCTGCTTAGAGTTAAATAATAAAATTAACTATCTGGCCATTTGCTTTATTCTTTACGCTTTGGTTAAACGCCAAGTAAATTGTCTCAATTTCCACAACGACGCTTAAACGACCAAAAAAGGGAAAAAAATAACATCAAGAATGTCTCGCCAATTTTAAATTGACTAAAAACATAAAGATAAATGTCTACTATTTAACACCAGCCTAACTATTTTGAATATAAATAATTTTCTTAAGTTAAATAATAACATAGGACCATAAAAAAACAAATGTCAATTCCTCCTAATAAGACTATATTTTTATTTGCTAAAAATAAATTTCACGATAAAAAAGTTTGCTGACCCCCAGTTATTTTTCAAAAACTAATGAAAAAATCTTGCTGTTAAGAACACTTTAATAAAAAATATATATAATTAGATTTTAAATTTATATAATTTTTTATTTCTATTTTTAATTTTTACCCTGAAGAGGAAGGGACAATTTACCTTCGAAACGTTGGAACTGTTTATATATATATTAAGTTTTTTTATTAAAGTGTTCTTAACAGCAAGATTTTTTCATTATTTTATATAAAAAGAACAAGAAATATTATAATTAATTTCAAAAACTAAAAAAAAGAAGATTGGATGAGCTAGGTTAAGATGTTCAAAGTTCTCTAGCACATAAACTATTGATTTTTGGGAGTTGTGCCTGAAAATAATTTTGATCAGAATACCAAGAACTATAATATAGGGGAAAGTAGGGTAACGGTGCGCAGTGGGTAACCGACTACCAAAAATTCATATTACGAGGTATCCTGAGACATATCTGGCATTCATGCTTAAGGGGCATGTCTAACAATTCGCTAGCACCAAAAACAGCAACTGATAAATGAAAGTTGTTTCCCTCTCCACAAAATTTGAATATGTTTGAATTGATATTTGTTGTTATTATTTTGGACGTGATTTTTTTTCTCGGGTAAATATATCGTGAACCAGCTGAACAGTTGCAAACACCTTGTCAAAACATCGGCACTAGGCACTAATTTGAAACGTTATGAAAAGGAAAGTTGTGTGATCACGTGAAAACGCAACCATTAATACACCTGCATAATTTATTACAGTTTGAAAGTCTGTATCTCCAAAACGTTATATTCGAGCAAAAACTGTATATAACATTTTTTATAGTGCTTAACAACAGCTTTCATTTAAAATATAATTTTTTAAAATCGGGTTATAAATAAGTGAGATATGCTGAAAAACGTTTTACTGCTTTAAACGCCAATATCTCGAAAACAATGCATTTTAGAAAAAATAGTTTGTAACATTTTTTGGCCAATTTAAGATTATCGTTCATACAAGTGCTAAATTAATAAAATACAATAATAATTGCCTTAATTATAACCAAAATACGCTAAAAAAAGTCCAAACCCTTAATAATACAATACAATACAATATAAGCTCTTCGAAATATGATGGAGGTGTCTAGTTTAAAGACATACAGACAGACGGACGAAACATTTTTTTTTACTGATTTCTACTCAGAAAGGTCTAAAACGTCGAGAAATGTGAAAAAACATTTTCAAAGATTTTGACTTTTCGATGAAGATTTCGATACATCAGCACTCTTAGTAGCACTAAGTACCGATGTAAAAAATTTTGCGCTTTATAATGTTCTAGTTTTACCATTTACTCGGTAATATTAACTAAAAAATTATCTCCGTGTATAAATCAAATCGACTGAACAAGATCTACCTTTTTCATGAATAAGATTTTCGACTTGAATTCAAAAGATAACAATTCTAGATTCGAAGTCCAAGTTACTGCTTGAGTTTACGAAAAGAAAATCACTACCAAAGATAGGAATTTTAATTGAGAAGTCCTAAAGGGGAAAAGTGAGAAAAGTCGGAAAAGAATATGACCTCACTATGGTTAAAAATACAAAAAAATTTCTTTTATAAAGCAATATTATTGGCACAAAATAGAATCATTCGGAAAGTGAAAAAAGATTGGGGTTACCATATCAATAGTTAAATACAAAACTGTTTTTCTGGTTGCTGCAACCAAATATCTGGTAAAAGCAACAAGACAAAATGTTTTGCTTACCAGATCCTTAAAATCTATGTTTTGTTTTTGGTAACCACAACAACTTGTTTTGTTACTCTTTCCAGTTTAGTGGCTGTTTTCTTGTTTGTTGTCTGAAACTAATTTCTTTTGAAACAAAACTTGAATCATAACAGTTGAATCATTCTTAATATTCGAAGACAAAGTTTTTTTTTTAAGATTATTTATGTAAATGAAGAAAATACAAATAAACAAAAAAATAAGCCCTGGGAAAATAGATTCATCCTATGCGGTGACAGACAGTCTTTACAAGTCAAACCAGAAAAAAGTGAATTGGTGCCAGAAGGATGATTTAAGTATACAGTATTTATAATAGCTTGCCAGAGGATCTTAAAAGCTTAAGCTTAAATAATTTTAAAGCTCGGTTAAAGAGATTAATTTTTAGTGGTATTTTTGTTTATTGATATTTCTGTTTATTAATATTTTTAATTTTTGTTATTCTGGCTGAATGATATTTTTTTTTTTTAATATAAGTTTAGTTATTTAGTAACTTAATATAGTTTAGGGTTAAGTGGAAGAGCAGCTTGCTGAACTTCGCCCTTTGTCAATGCAATATTAATTCTTTTATTTATGTTCATATTTTCATGTTTGACAATAAAGTCCATTATTATTATTATTATTATTATTAAGTAGATTAATTTACTCGAGCTACCGGCAGTTTTAGCGATAAAACGGTTGGAATAGTGGAAAGAGAGTACTGTTTTCTTATTTTAATCTGTAGGGACTCCGGGAGTTACTCCCATTAGTAAAGGTTGATTATATTAGTATAGTAACTAGATAAATAGTGTAAAGTGTGAAATCCCTTAGTGTAAAGTGTGAAATCCAACAGTGTAAAGTGTTAATTCGATAGTGTAAAGTGCAATGTGTGAATTCGAATGAAATAAAAAAATACTGTATGAAAAAGTACAGCAAGAACTTAGTGACAACAGTTCAATTCAATTACAACTATGAACAGTCTTCAACTGTTTTAATTACAAAAACTGCTTTGGGATTATGGCACTAACTATGGTCACGTAATTTTTAATTAAGTTACTTACTGATTTAGTTTAAATTAAGGAAATTATATGGAGCCGTTAACTATTTTTTGAATAAAAAATATATTAATTTTAGTTTAGTGTTAATGATTGGATAAACTAACCTTTATTCTTTTTAAAATTAATTGTGTTCTAAATATTACCTGTCAAGAAAAAGGGGCCATAGTGCCTTGTCTTACAAGAGCAATGTAATTATCACGGATCAAGCTGTTTAGCTTAAATTATGGTACTTGACTTGTTTCCATTGCCATTCCAATTTCTTAAGGCCCTAACAAATTCCCCAACGGATGAAAAGACAAAGACATTTGCCGAATCACTGTTTTTTTAGTTTGCATTAAGATACGGTTCCGTCATTGCTACACTCTTCGTTGGCTAAAAGATTTAATGTCAATTCAGGCATAATTATCACTAACTGTACTAAAGTAAATTATAATTAACTGAAATTAAGAAAACTTAAAAATATAACCTCAACTACAAAAACAAATTTTCCGTGGTATGCAACAATAAAGTAACAGCCAAACACATAATAAGCATGTGTAAATAAGACTGAATAAATAAACAAATGACAAATATCTATTACTTGGGATGATTATGACTATATTTGTAGCTGTTGGGTGTAAAAAATCTTGCTTTAAAAAGTTTAATATAAAATTGTATTGTCAGTTGAGTTAAGCCTGTGTACCAAATTTTAGTAAGTTCGACAGATTTCTCATCCGTGGAGGCTTTATTCTAGCTCTAGATATGAAATGAACATTCTCGATGTTGTAGTTTCTTTGCAAAGACGAAG
>OY294047.1:41810005-42001105 GCA_958510825.1 Brachypterus glaber
ATTTTCTTTTTTTTAAAGGGATTTTTTTTATAATAAAATTTTCATATGCAATATGCATGGGAGTCAAAGTAATTAAAATCCGGTAGCTAATATTTGTAGCATGATATTTTTTTCTAAACTTTTTTTAAAATTTTTTTTTACTATTTTTTATTTTCTTTTTTTTTATTTTCTTTTTTTTTTCAAACAGTAAAAAGTATTGTTTTCTATATTTCTTCGTGTTTTAACGTACTCAAATAACATAATAATATAATTAGCGTCAAGTGAGGTGACTTCAGAAGGTGTGGGTGACTTTTTCTGATATTACAAAAAAAGCACTCCCAATAAGTTGTTACAACATAAATTATAAATAAATATATTGGTTTATTTTACGAATAATTTTTAAAACTTATTGCTTGTGAATTTATATTAAAAAATAATAATAAAAAAAATTCATCCTTGAAGTTTTCAAAAACTTATTTATATCGTTTGTATGTTTTTTTTATTTTTTTATTTTTTATTATTTTCTTATAATTTTCTTATAATTTCTTATAATTTTCTTAATTTTTTTTCTAGGCATTCTTACACAGATTAACAAATACTCTCGCTTTTTATTTTTAATATGCTAAGACCACAAATAAAGCTAATTTATGTGACCGGTTATCAAAAATTATATAATGAATTAGGTATAATAATCTTCTATTATATTAAATGCTAACTCATTTCAGCAATCAACGCCCAGCCCAAACCCCTAGACCTAGAAACTTGAAATTTGGAAAGTTTGATTCTTTTATGATGTAAGCACCCACTAAGAAACGATATTTCGAAATTCAACCCTTAAGGTTAAATTTTATTTTAAGAGTGTGCCTATCTCAGAGACCTCTTAATCTGGAATTTTCATATATGGCACAAATGTTCTTTATCGAAATTTAAAAGATAAGTGTTTCAGGATTTTTCCATATTCGACCCCTAAGGTGGTAAAAATCGTCATATTTAAGTCGTAAGTGGTAAATTATGTAAATATTACCCTTTTTTGAAAAGGGTGCGTATCTCAAAGGGAACGTTCAAGTATTACGTAACGCAAATTGTACCAAAATTCATACACTTCATATCCCGGTTCTGACTGGTTATTATAGATTATAGAGATTTCATATTTTGGCTACCGCTCCCCAATAGGGGGTGTGTTTGGGGATAGCCAAAATATGAAATCTCTACAGCCTTGAATAACGCGAGAATCGAGGTATGAAGTGTATGAATTTTGGTACATTTTACGTTACGTAATACTTGAACGTTCCCAAAGACCTCTTTATCTAGAATCTTCATATTTGGCAAAAATGTTCTTTATCGAAATCGAAATGAAACTTGTCTCATGATTTTTCAATATTCGACATATAAGGGTGTAAAAATTGTAATATTTTGGTTTCAAGGGGTAAATAATTTAAAGATTAGACATTTTTAAAAAATGCGCGTATCTCAGAGACCTCCTACTTAACAATCTCTATATTTAGCAGAAATATTCTTTATTGATATCGAAAATTAAAAAAAATACTCTCTTATGCCCTTGATAGCGGGGAAATTATTATTCAATGTTAGTAAAGAGAGAACTAATTTAAGTTTTTAACTAACCCGTTCGAAGAATACGGCTTGTAATATAATAATTATTATTATTTTTAAGGTTAACAACAGGCATAAATATCAGGAAAGAAGTTTTGATTATCGTGTAAAAATAAATAAATAAATAAATAAACTGAATTTAAACGCTGCTCTATGAAGTATGTTTTAAATGTCATAATCCATCAACAAAATTGGTGTTGAATATTTAACTTTCGAGCGTTTAGTTTTTTACGAAAAGTTTTGACAATAAATTTTAAATATAAATATAGATAATTAACTTTTTTAACTTTCTTGCAAAATAAAGTATTGTTACTTTTATGTATGGCACACATAAATAAAAATATCCAATGTTTTCTAATATAAAAGTTAAAAAAAATAAAATGCATAAGCAAATAAAAAGTTACTTCTTTGTATTGCTTTGAGATGTTTGTTTTTGTACAGGTAACTGAAATTTTCACAAACAGCTTAAAAGTTTTAAAATTTTATTAATCTAGCTTACAATTTTCAATAAACAAACTTTAAACCACATTTTAAATTAAATGAAAGATTTTCAAAGATCTTGAAATTTCACCATAAAATTAGAAAACGCATAAAACTATCTCACATAATATGTGAGCATATATTATATGCTAACATTCACGAAAATTTTGAACTATTGGAACCAGAGCCATATGGTCATATTACCTGTATACATACATTTATCTTTTATGAATGTTTCTATGGAGATATTTTCTTTTCTGTTAAACTTTTTTTATGGAACCATTTATTTATACTGCGCTGTTAAAGTAAAGGGCAGTAAGTGACATTTGCGCGTAGCGGCGTTTTCACGTCAACCCTGATGTAATATTTTGAAAACGCTGCTATTGACCAATGTCACTTACTGCCCTTTACTTTATCAGGGCAGTATAGTCCTTGATCCCACGCCCAGTAGAATTATGGGGAAAGTACATTAACTGTCATCAAATAATAGTCCTCGGGCCCACCCCCAGTAGAGTTTTTGTGATACCTCAACGCGTTGAGACTTTGTATATGTGTTCTTTATGTCCAGTTAAACAACTTCTTACATAAGAAAATTCTCGATAGCGGGGTGTTTTAAATATTTTTATTAAACGATACTGAAAAAATCAGCTGTGAGGTGCTTACTTTTATGACGTCATAACTTTAACATGTTAGGTTATAAGCTTTTATATCTCTTAAAAATTATATTATTTTTTTTTAATTGACAATTTGCCTTTCTTTGAATATATCAGATTATTATCTTTATTATGAAAATTATTACAGTATCTATAGTAGTTATGAAAAGTAAAAGGTACAACTGTTTTAACATATAAGTGTTGATTTCCTATATCATCTAGTATGTGAGATATTAATTTTTGAAAACAAACATGACTTTTTCTTTAAATCCATACTTCAAACTTATTAAAATATACCGAATTTAGGTCCATTTAATTAAGATTAAAACAGTTTTACCTTGTTTATTTGTTTATATTATAAATTATTAACTATTTATCTATCATTTAGTATAAATTTTGGTTTAATCTGATGAAAGATATTTGCTGAATATTTGACACTTTTGCAACGATCCTGGACCTGTGTGCGCTACCGAGAACTTTCTTATGTAAGAAGTTGTTTGACTGGACATAAATACAAAGTCTTAACGGTGAGGTATCACAAAAACTCTACTGGGGGTGGGACCGAGGACTATTATTTGATGACTGTTAATGTACTTTCCCCATAATTTTAAATTATGGCGAATGAGCCACTTCGACGAAAAATATTTTTTAGTTTTGACTTTAAAGTGTTTATTGTTTGACACTTTGGAGTACCTAATAAAGTTTTTGCAAATGTGGGAGCATTTGCGAATCCATTGAAAGTTTTTCTTATTTTTAATTGTAGAATTTTTGGTGTGATGCCAAACATTGAATTACTCCAAAGTGACACTTAAATCATAGGGAGTAAGAAAGAAATAAAGTTTCTTCTAACCAAATGGTTACTTTTTACCGACCATATTTGATTATTTTTTTCTTTGTCTTTTTTATCACAGGATATTTAACTTTAAGTTTTTATTTAAGAAGAAGAAATATACTTATTACGTTTAAAATTGCACTTTCTCGTCGCAGAAAACCTCAAATGCTTAGCTCGTTTGGTGTACATTGTTGTTTTGCCTTCCGGTATTTGAAACTGGAAAGTAAACTAGGGTAGAAAGAAATAGATATTATTTTTATCATTCAATTTATAAATTTACATAAATATCTTAGGAACTAAACATAATTACAATGTAATTAATATCCAAAAATGCATTTTCATTTTTTGAATATAGCCCCCTACAACTTTTTTATTTGTAAAGGTAAAAAAAAATAAATTCACAGGGTGTTCATAAGGCAATAATTTAAATTATATTACGTAACGTATTTTTTTTTCAGTGTTGCTTTTACTAGAATTATTTCTTAATTACGTCTGTGGCTGGTCAAAGGAACAAGTGTCGTATGCCACGCCACGAAAAGAGGTATAATCCAAAATAAATATTAACTTTTTGGTATCATTGTAAATAGAAAAAAAAAATCTTCCCAAGATATTGACGTACCATAAACAGCAATAACACTAGGTAACACGGTTTCTTGCCCCGATTGGAGTCATATGTTTTTTAACTAATTTTGGGTCGCTGAAACCGAATCTGGCCTCAGAATATTTCTATTGCCTAAGTTTTCTGAGAAAAATGAGATACAAATGTTAAAAAATCATTATTTTATCCCTCTTTTGCTATAAAATCATGGGAGATAAAAATATTATGAGGACAAATTTAGATTCGGCGACTCAATATTAGTTAAGAAATACCCAACTTAAAACATGGAAACTTTAAATTCATAAGTAGAATAAATAGGGATATTATGAAAAAAAATATTAAAAAAAAAATGGATAATGTTACAAAACTAAGTAGGGGTGGAGGGTAAGAAGAAGGGTGCATAAGGAGACAAGCCTATCGCCACGTACTAATGCTAAAAATTGTCAAAAATCATTACTAGGGGGTCAAAAATTAACTAAAAATATGTTACGTAATATGGTTCTTATGTAATAAAGTAACATTTTTATGATGTAGAACCATTAAAAAAAAAAACAAAAAAATACACAATATTTTGTTTTATAAATTATTTTTAAATTGGCATAATTGACTGTACTAAAATTTAAAAAATAAGAAGTGCTGGATTCTGCGCCTTTAAATTGATAAGAAAAATATATTTTTTGGGCTCGGGAAAAAAGTTTACACTGTATTTTACTTTAATTTTGTTTCTTTTTCATTTATTTACTCTTTACGAACAAACTAAGCAAAATAAAAAAATATTTGTATAAATATTTTTGTAGAGAATTTTATAATCTACAAATTAAGTTCTATAAAATTTTTGTACAGGTTTGATAGTTTTGCCACAAAAGAGCAATTAAGTAATCTCTGCACTCTCTCTCATTTTAAGCTTTTTATTTTTTTTCGCGTACTTACTCTGACAGTAGGTCCTTGGCATATATATTTTTGAGTTCCTCGTATTTTTTTTAATATACCCTAAATTTTTTAAAATCCTACTGTTCTTTTTTAAGATTTTGAAAAAAAAACGTCATTATTTCCTGGACTTATATCTCAAAAATTTTAGGTGCTGAAATTTTTCTAAGGTCAGATTCGGTTTCTACGCCCTCGAATTAGTAAGAAAAATTTACTTTCCGATCGGGGCAAAAAAAAAGTTGAGATTGGTTGCCTAGTGTAATTTGAGTTAAAGCCAATTTTTTTAATAAATCTTATTTTTCTACGAATATCTGATCCAAAATTAATGGATTTAGTGACTTTCCATGTAAAAAAAAATCTGAAACTAAATTTTATTTTAAAATATATATGTCGAAGCTGTCAAAATTTCACAAATAATATGTAAAAATATACGGGGCGGTTCATTTAAAAATCAAAAGCTATAAAGTAAAAATTAAAAAATAATTTTAATGCTTAAAAGCAATAAGGCAGGCTTTGGACAGTTTTAAGCTGTAGCAGTATTACTACGCATAGCAACGTTTTCACGTCAACTCTGATGTAATATTCTGAAAACGCTGCAATGCGACAAATGGAGTTACTGCTTTCTAGCGTAGTAGGGCAGTGTAGGTATTTGTTGTGAAAATTATAAAAAACTGTAATTTTCTTTCACTCTATTTTTCAACGTCTAATATTCCTCAGCACTATTGTTATCAAATAACGCAAGGAATGGTGTCCTTCTCGTCTTTATCGTTATTTGTTTTCTAATGGCAGTGGTAAATTTTTATTAAACTGAATAGTATACGATATTGCATTGTCTCCCGTCTGTTATGTCTTTTAAGGAATTCAACATTTAATGCCTGCACATGTTTGTTGTCAGAGTAACTACTTTTATATTATAATAGTTGACCTATTTCGCATAGACATGGACTGTGGTTTTCATTTTATCCAATTTACGGAAAAAGATTATACGCGATGGGTGTGGATTAAGTAAAAAGAAAAAAGAGGAGGAGGAACAGGTGGAGGAAGAAGAAAAGAAGAAGAAGAAGAAGAAGAAGAAGAAGAAGAAGAAGAAGAAGAAGAAGAAGAAGAAGAAGAAGAAGAAGAAGAAGAAGAAGAAGAAGAAGAAGAAGAAGAAGAAGAAGAAGAAGAAGAAGAAGAAGAAGAAGAAGAAGAAGAAGAAGAAGAAGAAGAAGAAGAAGAAGAAGAAGAAGAAGAAGAAGAAGAAGAAGAAGAAGAAGAAGAAGAAGAAGAAGAAGAAGAAGAAGAAGAAGAAGAAGAAGAAGAAGAAGAAGAAGAAGAAGAAGAAGAAGAAGAAGAAGAAGAAGAAGAAGAAGAAGAAGAAGAAGAAGAAGAATAAGAAGAAGAAGAAGAAGAAGAATAAGAAGAAGAAGAAGAAGAAGAAAACGAAGAAACAAAAGAAAATAAAAAAAACCTCAACTTATTATGATTATTATAAATTACACTATAAATAATAACCATATTTACCATATCAACGTCGACTGTTTTACTTTTGACACTAGTGTGAAAAGCCAAACTTTTTGAAAATATTTTTTTTACAAAAAGTGGCTCATTTAGATACATTTTTAGTTATCTTTCATTTTTAGTTGTCATATGTAATTACACAAGACGCTGAGAATTATGAGGGGAAAAATCACAGTTTTCATGAAAATTTTGCTGTCTGGAAATAATTGCGACCGGGGCGTCGCCCCTGGAGTAATTATTTCATTTGACAGCAAATATGAATGAAAACTGTGAATTTTTCCCAAAGAATCATGTGTAATTCGGAAGATTATTTTTAACGATTTATAATATGTCAAACCGACTTTTATATTTTTCCGTCGCAAAATTATATAAATTGTTTTATTACTTATCTTAATATTTTTACGGGCGTATACTTTAATTTGGTTAATTTAATTCCATTTTCAAAAAGTCCAACTGCTAAACTAAAACCTTTCTTGTCAATTTTTAAATTGCAAATTACCGTTCTGTCATTAGTTTAGTAACTTGGGTAGGTAGCGACTAGCGTGGTACTGCGCTAGGCTAGTTCATATTAAAAGGTTAACGTGGTCAGAAATATTGTTAAATGATTGGTTGATAAAAAATAATCAAAGACAATAAAATTATATAGTGTCTCATTAATTAAAAGGGGAATAAAAATTGATTGATAACGGAGCAATTATTTTGGTCTAACAAAGCATAAGTAAGCAATACATATTTTTATAGTTTGTTGTATATTGGTAAAAGTTAGGCAAAAGAGGATGTTTAGATATATAATGTTTATTATTAATTATATTTATATATAAAATGGTAATATAAACATTTTATGTAAACCTTATTATGTTATTAGTAATATTATTACCTAAACTATAAATAATCAAAACCATATTATATTTTTTCCTATAAAGTACCTCCATGTAATGCAACTTATTTCTCTTCTTGTTTTAAGTAACACTAACAAAGTTGCATGAACAATAGAACAGATCCCAATTTTCTGATATCAAGAAACAACGAAATATCGACCGCGAAAGCGCACTGATAAGACAGTTTTACCAAAAACCTGCGCACAGGTGCGTATCGCCAAAATTGCATAAAATAAGCTATGTATAAGTTGGGCGGTCCCGTGTATAGCGTATTAATCCTCATCTTATAACCCGTCGGTTTAAGTCCTACCTCGGACAGGGTTATTTATATGTATGTTTTTATTATTGTACTTAAATACTTGTTAAAAAAATAGCTTACTTACTATGCATAACTAAGCGTTAAAACATAATTTATAAACTGTAATTTTAGGCGAAAATGTTGCACACATAATAAATAAATTAACATTGTTTAAAGAAGTCATTCTTTTGTTTTAAAAAATTATAAAAATACTAGAAATATTATTATTGTTTTATCATTTAACAAAATATAAAATTTAACATCCTTTTAAGCTGAAACTCACTGAAGAATTTAAAAAGTCACTTTTTTACTTCTGGTCAGATATATCTTTGATACGTAAAACTTTATTATACAATATATAGTCCAGTTTGCAAAAATTTGGGTCATAAAGTTTATTTATGACGTTATACGTATAAAACTGATGGATCGTAAATATTTTTATTAAAAAAAATGTATACGAAATATTTTGATAGATCTATTAAGTAAAAAAAAAAATAGGAAATATTGAACATTATGGGACTTTTTTTAGGATAATTTATTCCCTTAACTAAATTAGCCAAAAACAAGAAAGGATTAAAAGTTTTGCAATTAATTATTTAATATCAGTTCAAAATCATGAAAAATTTACAATTCTGATATTCGAAACCGATTTTTTTTTTGAGTTGTGTTTTTAACGCTTGGGTTTTCTGTGTGTAAATAATTTAAAAATATATTGCAACAAAGAGGAATATTTTGTACCCCATTATATTATAGAAAATTTGGCAACAGTGATTTACTCAACACACCTAATTATTAAATTGCTCAATAAGGGTTATTCCTTACCACTCTCTTACTTGCCAAGTAGCCATATCCCGCATTTGCCTATAGGCATATGTGAGTGGTGCGGTAAAACGGTGTATTAGCAAAAAAATCGATTTATTTTTTTTTACGTTAATGAACGTAAAAATTTACAATGCATCGCAAAAATAAAAATATCAATTTTTTTTTGCTAATATACCTTTTCGCTGCACCACTCACATATCGAAGGTATATAACATTGACCGAAGAAACATTTTTTTGAGAAAAAAAATGGAATGGTTTCAAATAGATTTGTAGCACCTAAATTCTTTGTATTATTGTCAGTCCAGTATGGTATAAAACACCTTCGATCGAAGGTCCCGAACGACTTTAAATAAATACATACATACATACATACATACATACATACATACATACATACATATGTATATTATATGTAAGAATTTTCCATTAGAACAATTAAAAAAAGAATGTTCCGGTCCATTTTAAGATCTAAAATTTTGAAAAAGTATATACCTACATGTAGGGGAGAAAGGGGTAATAAGAAACACTTGGGGTTTTAAGAAACAGAGCATATTAGAATTATGACTTAACATAAAGGCAGAAATTTCTTTTTTTTATATAAAATTAAAATAATACAAATAGATCTAGTGGTAAAAACATTTTTTTTTTCAAATTTTAGTTTCATATTGCCCCTTATGGGGTTTTAAGAAACAGAAGTATTATATCCAAAAAAAAAGGTTTAAAAGAATAAAATGAATATACAAGAGACACCTCTAAAGAATGTCTAAGTTTACTTAAAATTTGAACACAAATTAATAAAGATTAAAAAAGTTATTTATTAAACTACATTTTATTTTGGAAAGGTAAAAAAGACATTAATAAAAATAATAAAAAACTAAAAAAATATTAAAAACAACATTAATAATTGGTAAATTTTATCTTTTACAACAATTACACTTATTGTCAATGCCTAATTTGTCGCTTCGACGTAATTTAAATGGTCCGTTCCCCAACAATTGAATTATTTCATAAAAAACTGTTTTTTTTTTAACAAATTTAATATTTTTTATATTTCATGCAAACACCGTTATTTATTTCTTCGACATTTTAAAAATTCCGAGAAACATCCTAAAAATAAAGAGTTTTAAAAAGTGTTACTTATTACCCCGACAAAATACAATACCTGGGGTAATAAGAGAATCCAAAGCTGCAACCAGAAACGCTTTTAATACATTTTTATAGTTACATTTACAATCTTTAAATGCATAGATGCATTGGTGCATAGTCAAAGATAAAATGTTCCCACTTTGAACATTAAAGTTCACGACTATAGTTTAACTTTTTAGTTACAAAAAATATAAAAATGCTTATGTCCTTGTACGTTTTTTCATATTTTCACAAGACATTAATTAATGCGTTTTTCTTCACCGTTTCTTATTACCCCTGTTTCTTATTACCACTTAAAACTTATTTCTTATTATTATATTTTAATTAACGTTAATATTGTAATTTACCGTAGAATCTGAATTATATTATATTATTAAAAAAAAAGTGTGCAAAATGTAATTATTTTGCGTATTTACCCCAAAATCCGATGTATATTTAATTTAATATTTTTGAAAGGACCAAATTAAAAAAAATATATATTTTAAGAAATCTTTAATAAAGATAATGGAAACTAATAAAAATAGATTATAGAAAGCATCACCATTTTAATCTTAAGAATTTAGAACTGTCGCTGGCTCGACGTGAGTACTCGAAAAACCTAAAAATAGTAAAAAACGGACGTCAGCACTAAGTAATTCAGTAGCGGGTCATGTAACTAAAAAAGATTTGCTAGCTTTAGAAATCTTCATTATTTAGCTAGTTTTCGATTCGAAAAATAAAATATCTTTACCTAGGTCAAATTATCTCCTACTAGTAGATAATGAAATCAACTGATTTCTGTCACTTTAGATGTTTCAGTTCTTTATGAAATTTTCACAATGTAAACCGAAGAAAATGAAGACTATACGACAAAAACGCTGAGGGTCACAATTATCACACCTTATTCCATTGTGACCCTCGGCGTTTTTGTCGTGTAGGCTTCAAATAGTTTTAAATAACTTTTTATTTATTAAATATAATTAATTATAATTATTACCAGTTAATACAATCAATAATTAGGTAAATATTGTGAAAAAAAAAGTCAAAAAAAAACTATATTTTTAAAGTCAGTTCAAAGTATTTATTTGAGAAAATGTCATTGATCAAGGCTACTTGATTTTTATAAATATTTCAGGACACAACATTACTGTTAATATTTTACTTTTATATTTAAATAAAAATAGTTAAATAGTGGTAGTGAAAAAAGTAATATATAAACAACGGTAGAGAAGACGATTATGGCCTCGCACTTTTAAATCCCTCGCTGCTACGCATCTCGGGAGTTAATACGCTCGGCTGTAAAAAAGTCTTCTCTACCTTTGTATATAATTACTATTTATGTAAAAAAGCTAATCCTTTGTTTTCTATTATCTACTTTTCTGCTTACAAATAAGAGAAAAAAAGCTGTAGAATGTATTGTTTTATTTTAAGTTTTAGTTTTTTAATAATCTTTCAGTTTTTAATTAATCTACCAAACGCAGAGGCAGTTTTAAAGAGTTTTATCATATAGATTAACGTTTCGTAAAAATATTTCGTATTAAGCACACATTTGGGTTTATTAATATTTAAATTACAATACTTGTGCTTTTTTAAGATATTATAAAAACCGAATGCTTTTCTTTTTCCATTTTGACATGATTCTTTTTCTATTGCCAAGTAAATGTGTTAGTTTTTGTACGTTTAGAAGATTTTTGTGTAAATAACCTACATTTTATGCAGAATCTGCCTAGACCTTGAAAAATGTTGTTCTTTTAAGTTGAACTCCCCCCTGAATTGACGCTCTGTCTTACAGAAGAACCGAAAGATTTTTGAAATGTTAAGATATAACGCTTGTTTGAAATTATACAGTACGGAGAAAACAAAGATCTAGGCTGACGTGACTTTTTTTAAAGAAACACAGCAAATCGAACGGGCTATCTTCCCCACTACATACACATCAGCATTTATCTAATCATTTTATCTTTGTATAATCTGAAACAAGCGATATTACTCGGAGACACACCTAGACAACACATAATAATTATTAGATATCCAGGGTATATACTTTCTGGATATAGAGTATATTCATTGAATAGCCTGGATAGCCGTTAGATATCCCATGGACATCCAAATGTCAGTCTATATCCAGGATATCCAGTGGATATCCATGAGATATCCGTTGGACATGTATTTTTTTGACCTCGCTAAAGTATATCCACTAGATATCCATCTTGGCTATCCTGGATATCCAGAATGGATCTCTAATGGATAGGCATTGGATATCCCAGATATTGGCGGACATTTGGATATCCATGGGATATCTAATGGCTATCCAGGCTATCCATTGGATATACTCTATATCCAGAAAGTATATCCCCTGGATATCTAATAGTTATTATGTGCTGTCTGGGCATCCTTAACCATCTGACAAAATATTTGAAAGTCCTCAAAAGTTTTTCAAAAAATACATTGTATAGTGTATCGCACGCCAATGTTAGAAAAAGCATGATGAAGCTTCCAGCATAAAAGCACCTTATATTTTTATGACAGAGTATTAAGACCGGCCAGAACTTTCAATCCCGTCGAAAAATACTTCCTCTTGCCAATCATCTGGATGCCTAAGAAGCGTGACATGAAGGCGATAAACATTTACAACTTCAGGGTTATGACTTTACTTTGGAGAGACGGAAAAGACCGTATTTTTAAGTATCAGACTGGAATTATGTAAAAAGGAACGTGAAATTTTAAATTTATTTTTTTAGGAACTGGGAATTTATTTATTTTAATCATCTTTCTTAATTTGTTTTAATTTTTTAATTTTCCTTCGAATATCTAAAAAAATAATTATACAGGGTGATAGAGAAATAAGGTACAAAATTTAAAAAAAGTCCAAACAAATTTGGTTATATGCATTTTTATCGTAAGATGCATATTTAGTGAGATGCATATTTAGCGAGATGCATATTTAGCGAGATGCGTATTTAGCGAGATAACAGCATGCGGTGAGTACACTCACCCCTAAAATTCAAGATAGCGGACACCCCGTACACCAGGTGAAAAAATAACAGGATTGTTTTGTTGCTATCCACTAGTAGTGGACCACTTTAAAATATCAGCCGTGTACATTTATTGCAATTTAACATAGAAATTTCTCGTTATTTGACTAACTATAAATTCACAACGATAGTATTAAAGTTCTGTGACATCTCGAAGGTTTTAGACGAATTAATTGTTTAGTCTTGTACCAATATTGACAAACAAGATGAATGATTCATAATTAATAAAGCACGATCAATATTTGAAGTAATTATTTATATAAAGTTTAGTTATAAACGTATTTGCATATTCACAATTTAATTAAATTTAATGTAACCTCACATTCTTCATACTTAATGGACATTATCACTAAACTCCATTTAAATGCATGCTTTTAATAATTAAATTAAGTAAAGTGCAAAATAAAACCAAATGTTTTAAAACTGATTAAATTGTTTTATTAAAATTTAAAAAATAGTTATACAGGCAGACTAACACGATGCTTACTCTCAAGTTTTCTACTCCCTTGTTACCATTAACATCCCTACTATACTGTACCGTAATTAATACGTTCACTGCCAACGGCTAGTTTTGACAGCGGAGCAATGGGTATGGGCAAGGGAAAAATAGAAAGAATTGATTAATGTTGTTAGGGGCGCCAGTTACTTTAGCTTTTACTCCTTTAGGTAAGTAACAACCTAGTGTAAATACTTAAGCTTTTCAGTTTGAGAAAATATAACCCCTAAATAAAATAAGATAATTCATTTGAGAAATTTATTATAAATAAACTTAATGAAAGCACATCAAGTAATGTATTAATATATATAAAAAATATGTGTAATTATATTAAGATATAATTAAAGAAATCTTAATAAAAATTACTAAATTCAGAAATCATTCGACTTAAATGTATAAAGAAAACATGAAGTTCAGCAAGCACCAAGAAATGTATGTAAACAACAATCATTTCTTGCAGTGTATAAAAGTCATGCTTAAATTAGAAATCATTTAATCAAAAGTATGATATTTAATAATTAATAAATGAGATTAAATGTTTTTAAAAAAAATAAGTACCTAAAAATGAACAAAAGCCAGAAGGGCATATAGTATTAATCAATACTATATCAGATCTGATAAAGTTTACAGTTATAAGAATATTGAAATAAAAGAATTTAAAAATATGAAATATTGCTTTCAAAAGTTTTCAGAATGAGTACTTAGCTGGTTTCTGCAAAATCCATGAGGTATGAATTCCATCGTCTCCATCTGTGCAAGTCTCCCCTATGCTGATGAATTCATTTCTCAAATGAAAGAAAAAAAAAATATAGGCTGTCCCATCTACTTTGGAAAAATTATCTTCCAGGATAAAATGTACGATTGAAAATGTTGTCCGGGATTAAATATGCTTTTGAAAATTATGTCCAATATAAAATTGTCTGCTAGACGGTCATATAGAATTTATCTATGCCGAAAAATACAGAACCATGTTCCAACAGAACATCACTCCATGCGGAGAACTTGTATATCAAATATACCGAAATAAACTTCAACTTAAATTAATGTAATTCCATATTATTGGTATAGAAATGGTGAGTAATTAATGGTAATTAATTAATGTAGTAATAATGGTGCTTTATGGTGCTTAATTAATGGTGCTAAAACAATAATTATATCTTAGAAATATTCTAAGAAACAGAAAAACTTAACTTACATGTCATTCTAAGTCTTCGATGTCCATCGAAACGTTATAAATGCGTAATTGTAGAAAATAACAGTTATAATATCTTCCGCATTGTTTAAATATTCATTTTCACTAACTTTAAATAAAAATACATGAAGGATTACTTCGATGATTACAGAAAATAAACACTCGTCAAAATGACACCACCATTGTATTCGAGTTGCGTCAAGAAAGAGCGAAAATCGACCTTATCAACCGGTATGAACCCTTCAGGTAAATAAAATCCTATTTCTGAACTATTAGCGACATCTATGCAAGTCATTATCAACTACAGTTTTACCGTATAGGATTCCTAATAAAGGTAACGAAAACTACATCAAAAATAATAACAAAAAGACTATTTCCTAATAAATCCGTATTAGTGATATCTAACCTCAAAATATTACTCTAAGAAACAAATATAAACAATACTTATTGTTTATCAGCAAAACTAATAAAAATACGAACAGAATACTAAGTGTCCTGTGAACTAAGTATAAACAAAATACTGAATCTAAGTGAGCAGTTCCAGCAAACTATTTTCAACAAATTCTGGATTATCCCGAAGCAATAAGCATATGAAACTTTCCAGGAGAGACAAGCTACAAATGAAAGCCAGTGAAATCCAACCCTCAATAGACTCTGAAACATATAAAAACCAGGTAAGTCCATAGACAAATGTATTATAGAGAAATAAGTCATATGATTCTTTATTATTAAAAATCATATTCTAATTATGTTTTCTTTATGTTATTTTCAGGTAGAACTATGGAATAGAGACTTATATGGTTAGAATTCAGTTCCTGCTACAAAATAGTCCCAGATACAAAACAGTTCTGTACGTACGTAACTATTTATATACAAAATAAACACAAATTATAACGTAAGTAAACGAATAGTTCAATTAACCCTTGCTATATTACAAAGTGACGATTTATATCGTTACACATGCCCCCTCCAAAAATAATAAAAATATTTAATATACAAAAAATATTTTTATACCAAACTCTATAACTATTTAACTTAAATAGCTAAAATATATACCATATTTTATTTAATAAATCAACAAAAAATACAATACTTTATGTAAATCATTTGAAATACTACTTGATAATTAACAATAGCTAAGCTTGATAACTACGTGTATCATTCGCCTACTCTTATGTAGAACATAATTTTGGGACTTTATCGGTGTGTGTCATAAACAGGTAATTGTCATAATCAGGTAATTGTCATAATCAGGTAATTGTCATAATTAATTTTGTTTTTCTTTTTAGCTAAGTTTTATCAAGATAAAAAAATAGAAATAAGACTTGACTGTGTGCACCAGAATTCTCTTCTACAAAAAATATATTTATATATTTTTTTTACTATATACAAAAGTTTTGGGTACCCTTTAAATATTTTCAATACATTGATATTTTTTTAAATATCATTCCGAATGATACTAAGAAAATATTCTTATTTAATCAAATCTAGCCAACTGAAATGTCACTATTCGATCCAAAATATTTCTTTAGATCTTTAACATGCCAGTCGCCTCTATGACCATCTGCATTTTCCAAAATATACACTAACTTTGACTTTTTCGCAACAACTTTGCAAAGTATGTACTTTGGAGCAAGTTTTGCAGCAAAACTTTTACTAGCATCTGAGAGTACTTTGTTTCGTCTCCAAACTTTTTCACCTATCTCAAAATTTACTTCACGCTTGCGCAAATCATAAGTACGCTTATTTCGATCATAAGCTTTATGTAAATATTTCTTTACATCAACAAAAATCTCTTTAAGATTTCCCAAGTCTTGGCTATACGAGTCTCTGTCACAAGGTTCTAATTTAACACCATCAGTTGATGTCATTTTGCCATAATAAGTTCCTGTGATAGGTACATTCCTCCCAAAATTAAGAAATGCCGGCGTATACCCCGTAACTTCATTTACAGACGTTCGTAAAGCTAGACCTATTTTTGCTAAATTTTTACACCATTCTTTTTGATTATCTTTTATATATGATCTTATAGCAGTAGAAATTGTGCGATGTTGCCTTTCCGTCGGATTATTTTGACTATGGTAAAGTGCATTAAACCAAATTTTCTGTACATTATATTCATCTGCTAATTTTTTAAAAACTTTACCAGCAAATTGTTTTCCATTATCGACAATTAAAAATTGACAGACTCCGTAAACTAAAAAAACTTCATTCTCAATGAATTTACATATTGCATTTGCAGTAGCTTCCCTTAAAGGATGTAATAATGTATACTTTGTAAACCAGTCTGACACAACTAAAAGATAACAAAAACCTTTAGAACTTCTGGGAAATGGTCCCTGCAAATCGCATGAAATAACTTGCCACGGATCATTTACTTCTTTTTCACGACCCATCAATCCAAAACGTGCAGAATTACTAACTTTTTGTGATTGACAAATATTACAACATCTTACATACTTTAAAATATCTTTACGCATTTTTGGCCAAAAATATGTTTCTGAAATTCTATGAAAAGTTTTAAAAAATCCCATATGAGAAGCTAATACATCGTCATGACATTCTTTTAGTACTTGTTTACGACATTTTTGAGGCACTAACAATTTCCACTCTATAATATTACTTTTTACTTTTGTCTTGGTCGGTATGAACTTATAAATATTATCATCAATAACTTTAAATTGCGGATATGAATCTGGACTCTTAATAATTTTTTCCCTCAACTGAATATAATATTTATCACTATTATAATCATTTACATTAAAATTAATTAAATTTACATCTGGAAAAATTGATTTTTCTGGTTCTATTCTATCAAAAGCTCTGGATAACCCATCAGCTACTACATTTAATTTACCTCTACGATATACAATATCCATATCATATTGCTGTAATTTTAATGACCATCTAGCCAAGCGACCAGAGGGATCTTTCATATTACTCAAATATTTTAATGAAGAATGATCTGTAATTACTGTGAATTTAACACCTTCAATATATGGTCTAAACCTATCTATAGCAAACAAAACAGCTAAACATTCCTTTTCACCTACAGAATATTTTATTTCACTACGTGTTAAAGCTCTACTAGCATAAGCTATTACTTTTTCTTGACCATCTTGCGTTTGTGTTAATATGGAACCGAGGCCAACTAAAGAAGCATCACATTGTATAACAAATGGTAAAGAAAAATTTGGACTTGCTAAAGCCGGAGCATTTATTAAAGATTCCTTCAACAATAAAAAAGCTTTTTCTGCATCAGTATTCCAACTAATGGCTTGTTTTTTACCTTTGCCCTTCAAAAGTGAATTTAATGGGCTAACAATTGTTGAAAAATTCCTAACAAATCTACGATACCACGAAGCTACACCTAAAAATCGTTTTATTTCTGTACTATTTGTTGGTCTAGGATAGTTTATTATTGCTTCTACTTTTTGCGGATCGGTTCTTAAACCAAAATTATCAATTACAAAACCTAAATACTTAAGTGATTTTCTAAAAAAATTACTTTTTTCAAAATTTATTGTAAGATTAGCAGATTTTAATTTTTCATGTACTATTTGAAGTAATTTAATATGTTCCTCAAATGTTTTTGATACTATTATAATGTCGTCAATATAAACAAATATATTTGGATAAAAGGAGAAAGGAAAAAGTTTATCCATTAATCTTTGCTGACTTTGTGTTCCATTTTTGAGTCCATAACACATTACATTAAATTCAAATAGTCCCCTACCAGGTACGGAAAATGCAGTTTTTTCTTTAGCAGTTTTTGTAAGTGGAATCTGCCAAAAAGCATTTTTTAAATCTATACTTGATATATATTTTGCATCGCCTAATAAACTTAATATGGAGTCTATCCTTGGTAAAGGATGTGAATCACCTTTTGTAATAGAATTTAATTTACGTCCATCAAAACAAAAACGGTATGTACCATTAGCTTTTTTTACTAATAAAACTGGTGAATTAAAATCAGAATAAGATGGTGAAACTATATCATCTTTTAACATTTTATCTAACTCTTTATGTAAAATTTCTATTAAATAAGGTGACAAAGGATATTGACGCATTTTAAAAGGTTTATTATTTCCTGTATCTATATCATGTTCTATTAAATTTGTTCTACCTATTTTTTCGCTATATAATTCTTTAAATAAACTAACAAATTTATCTGCTATCTTTTTCTGTTCGTCTGTCAAGTCACATAAGCCTACTGAATTATCTTTATTTATATCCTGACTATCACTGTTATTACTGATCACATTCAAATTATTAATTTTATTATTCCAAGATTCATCAGAAAAATCCAGAGTCATAGAAAACAATTGTAAAAAATTCACACCAAAAATAAAATTTGTTTCCAAAGAAGGAACAACCAAGACTTGTAAAATCTTAACTTCATTATCTACTTTAATAGGTAAATAAACAACACCAGTTACTAACTGTTTAGATTTATCAGCTGTAGTAACATGCGGTATAAGACATTTATCAATTTTTAAATTAAATTTTTCTAAAATTTTAATCGCGTGACCACCAGCCACTGAACAATTTGCACCTGTATCAATCAAAGCTGTTATATTTTTATCAAAAATATTTACTTTAATATATGGACGGTTATCTCTAGGTAATTTAATAAAAGAATTTTTATTAATTACAGACAAACTATACGGTTTATAAAAATTTTTAACTTTATCCAACCAATCTTTCCATTCATTCAAATAAAATCGTCTATTTGTTTCTGATTTTTGTAAAGAATTGATATTATTTTTATTATAATAAATGTTTTTACAAAAAGTAGTTTTGTTATCCTTTTTTACCTGACTGTCATTATTATTTTTAGCCTTTTTATTAAGTGAATGCCGACTAAAATCATCCACTTTCCTATTTAGTTTTTTTGTACAGGAAGGGCAATTTTTAAAAACTACATCTTTATATCCACATTTATAACAAAACTTTGTTCTTTTAGCTAAACATTTGCTAAAAATATGATTTGGTTGGTTACAGTTATAACAAATTACTTGTCTACTTTTATTATTACTACTATTACTACTATTCTGTGTATTATTAAAGCTTTGATTGGTACTTTGACTAATTTGAGAAACTTGACTACTATTACATACTGAACTTTGACGAGTAGAGGAAGATGGGGTAAGTTTGGACACTGTGGTATTATGACTACAATTACATTTACTACTAAAATTTTGACTTATATCCGAACTTAGGACATTTACTTTATTAACTGCTTTATTTTTTGCCACACTTTTACCTGCTATGCTCTTTTGTTTTAATTGATAAGCTTCATCTATTCTTTTACAACTGTCCTTTAAATCTTCTAAATCATTTATTTCTATAAGTGATAATGGTGTAAAATAATGTGGTAATATTCTTTCTCTAATCGTCTTAAGTCTAGTATATAAACTTGCAGCATGAAATAAACGTTTAAACAAGGTTTCCATAGCACCTATAAAAATTGCGATAGATTCATCGGGATTTTGATATCTAGAACGGATATCATCCCATGTTCTATCATCTATGTTAGCTGGAAGAAAATCTTTTTTTAATGCTTGAATTATTTGAGACCACGAATTTAAATTATCTTTAATTGAGAGAAACCATGACAATGCTGGTTCTTTGAATAAGTCATATGCAGATTTAAATAACATTTCGTCTGTAACATTTCTACTTATTTTCATATATTCAACTTGCTCAATAAAATTTAAAACATTAGACTTTCCATCAAAATTAATATTCCATTTATAAACTGGTACTGATTTTAAATAATCATTATCTTTTTTACTAGAAACATTAGGACTAAACTGTGTACTATTATGTAATGAAATATTATTATTTACTTGAGTAAGATCTGAATTTTTACCAGATTTTTCATAAAGATCTAAAATATCTGCTTCTATTTCTAAACAAGTTGCTTTTGTTATTTCTAAAAATTGAATACGTCTAACTTTATTTTCTTCTACTTCAGGAAAACGTTGCAGACGATTTGTTACATGTACTAAATAAGTTTTTAATTTTCTTAAATCAGCTAAACTATAATCACCATGATATTCTACAATTTCTGAAGATATACTATCTAAAATTCTATTAATATTTTCCACTTCACTGTTAAAATTAAAAGTAGGATCTACATATTTTACTTTAGGATCTTCCCTAGCTATGGCTCTACCTAAAACTTTAATTCTAGATGCTCTATTATTTTTTGCTGTTAAATGTCTTATACGAAGTTCATAATTTACCATTTCTGCAGTCAAAAATCTAATTTCCATTTTATCTAAATCGTCCATTTTGAATATTTATTTTTCAAAATTTAAATTCAATTTACTCAAAATATTTATTTTATAATAAAATATTTATACTGTACCACAAATTATTTTTTTTTTGTGTACACTGCTCAACAAAGTTTTTGCATACTTTGGAAAATTTCCCAAATATGTCAAAAAAAATACTAAATTATTATTTATCTCAATTGGACAAATTAATAATTATAAATAGTCTCCAAAACTACAAAATTAGCTAATATTTATTCATATCCTTCGCATAAATAAATACCCTATTATCCATTTATTTCTATTGAATAAACGATAATTTCTAGAAAAACTGAACCCACGCCAAAATTTCTCTATTCCATGTTATTCCATAAAATTCAGAAAAAACATAAAAAACACATATCTGATATATCTTATCAGATTAACTCTAATTTGACTTAATTTTCAACAAAAATATTTTATTCAACAGTTATATGTAGTTTTTCTCAAAATGAACTTTAAGTTACACTGAAAAAAATAAGCTTTAGATTTTTATAAAAAATACACTGAGAAAAATGGAGTAAAATTAAAAAAACAAGTGTTCTATCTATCCAAATACCACGTTCTTGGGCGCCAATATTAGTGTACCGTAATTAATACGTTCACTGCCAACGGCTAGTTTTGACAGCGGAGCAATGGGTATGGGCAAGGGAAAAATAGAAAGAATTGATTAATGTTGTTAGGGGCGCCAGTTACTTTAGCTTTTACTCCTTTAGGTAAGTAACAACCTAGTGTAAATACTTAAGCTTTTCAGTTAGAGAAAATATAACCCCTAAATAAAATAAGATAATTCATTTGAGAAATTTATTATAAATAAACTTAATGAAAGCACATCAAGTAATGTATTAATATATATAAAAAATATGTGTAATTATATTAAGATATAATTAAAGAAATCTTAATAAAAATTACTAAATTCAGAAATCATTCGACTTAAATGTATAAAGAAAACATGAAGTTCAGCAAGCACCAAGAAATGTATGTAAACAACAATCATTTCTTGCAGTGTATAAAAGTCATGCTTAAATTAGAAATCATTTAATCAAAAGTATGATATTTAATAATTAATAAATGAGATTAAATGTTTTTAAAAAAATAAGTACCTAAAAATGAACAAAAGCCAGAAGGGCATATAGTATTAATCAATACTATATCAGATCTGATAAAGTTTACAGTTATAAGAATATTGAAATAAAAGAATTTAAAAATATGAAATATTGCTTTCAAAAGTTTTCAGAATGAGTACTTAGCTGGTTTCTGCAAAATCCATGAGGTATGAATTCCATCGTCTCCATCTGTGCAAGTCTCCCCTATGCTGATGAATTCATTTCTCAAATGAAAGAAAAAAAAAATATAGGCTGTCCCATCTACTTTGGAAAAATTATCTTCCAGGATAAAATGTACGATTGAAAATGTTGTCCGGGATTAAATATGCTTTTGAAAATTATGTCCAATATAAAATTGTCTGCTAGACGGTCATATAGAATTTATCTATGCCGAAAAATACAGAACCATGTTCCAACAGAACATCACTCCATGCGGAGAACTTGTATATCAAATATACCAAAATAAACTTCAACTTAAATTAATGTAATTCCATATTAATGGTATAGAAATGGTGAGTAATTAATGGTAATTAATTAATGTAGTAATAATGGTGCTTTATGGTGCTTAATTAATGGTGCTAAAACAATAATTATATCTTAGAAATATTCTAAGAAACAGAAAAACTTAACTTACATGTCATTCTAAGTCTTCGATGTCCATCGAAACGTTATAAATGCGTAATTGTAGAAAATAACAGTTATAATATCTTCCGCATTGTTTAAATATTCATTTTCACTAACTTTAAATAAAAATACATGAAGGATTACTTCGATGATTACAGAAAATAAACACTCGTCAAAATGACACCACCATTGTATTCGAGTTGCGTCAAGAAAGAGCGAAAATCGACCTTATCAACCGGTATGAACCCTTCAGGTAAATAAAATCCTATTTCTGAACTATTAGCGACATCTATGCAAGTCATTATCAACTACAGTTTTACCGTATAGGATTCCTAATAAAGGTAACGAAAACTACATCAAAAATAATAACAAAAAGACTATTTCCTAATAAATCCGTATTAGTGATATCTAACCTCAAAATATTACTCTAAGAAACAAATATAAACAATACTTATTGTTTATCAGCAAAACTAATAAAAATACGAACAGAATACTAAGTGTCCTGTGAACTAAGTATAAACAAAATACTGAATCTAAGTGAGCAGTTCCAGCAAACTATTTTCAACAAATTCTGGATTATCCCGAAGCAATAAGCATATGAAACTTTCTAGGAGAGACAAGCTACAAATGAAAGCCAGTGAAATCCAACCCTCAATAGACTCTGAAACATATAAAAACCAGGTAAGTCCATAGACAAATGTATTATAGAGAAATAAGTCATATGATTCTTTATTATTAAAAATCATATTCTAATTATGTTTTCTTTATGTTATTTTCAGGTAGAACTATGGAATAGAGACTTATATGGTTAGAATTCAGTTCCTGCTACAAAATAGTCCCAGATACAAAACGGTTCTGTACGTACGTAACTATTTATATACAAAATAAACACAAATTATAACGTAAGTAAACGAATAGTTCAATTAACCCTTGCTATATTACAAAGTGACGATTTATATCGTTACAATACAACAACAGTACTCCCTAAACGCCAAGTATTTTTCAGTACGGAAACGTCTTTTGTTTTAATTTTGGTGTATGCCTCAGAAATTATCTCCAAAAGAACGAATATACCTTTTTTTTAACTAACCCTTACTCTGCAGGGTGTCACAATTGTGACTTTACTTCTTTATTTTTTCTTTAAGGCAATATTAATCCAAAATACTTTTATAGACTTTCTATGTATGCAAACAAATATGCAAATTTAATTCAGTATAATACAGCTCTCCTGAAACTATAAGGAAACACAAACTCGATCAAAAACGAAAAAAAAAATGGTTTATTTTTTATTTTTTAAATATAAAAAACACAATTAAATCGAAAAATTATCATTAGTTTAGTCTCGCTAGGTTAAGTGAAGTGGCTAATCGAAGGAATAAAGTGCGGAGTAAAGTTATTAGGGAATATGGTTACTGGAAAGCAGGGATGTAAAGGAGTGGGAAAATAGCTATTTATGGTACTAGTGGGTAAAGTAAGATATTGCCCATGAGAAAATTAACCTCGGCGTCAGCCAAGCAGGTTAATTTTCGAGAGGGCAATATCGGTTTACCCATGAGTGCCATACAAGGTTTTATCCAATAAATAGCTTAGGAATTTATATTTTTATTAAACAATATAATGACATTTACAAGAAAATAATTTGACAAGTGACAATTGGGTGTGTAAAATAAATAATTGTCCAATCTGTAAAGTAAAAACCACGCGGGGGTTATTATTGAGTTTATCTATTTAAAATAAAGCTGGTAATTGTCTTATTATCTGTATGTGTTGGATAAATAATCTTTATGCATTTATATTGTTATTTTATATACTAAAATTTATAAATTAAATTCTCATCAGCAATGTAATAAATTTTTCTATAAACCTGGTAATATAAATCGAGTTTAAAAGAGGTTTAAATACCAGTAAAAGTTTAAAATCATTTTAATTCCTATTTTAAAGGCATTAAAGTATTGAAACTCAACTGTCAGTGCACTTAAACTTTCTATTAAACTTATGAATATATTATTTAAATATTTATTACTCAAGTAACGGCATAGAGAGAGATTGTGAAACCATTATTCTCATAAAATATTATGTTCCTCATTAAATTTATTATGAACGAAAACGAAAGACATAATTTTTATTTAAAAAAAAACTAAAGTTTTTAAAATTAATCAAAATTGGTTCTATTTAGGATAATTTTATTTATTACACAACCCTACAAATGGAGCTCTCTACAACTAGAATTAAGAAACAAAAGACGTCTACCCTATCTCTATCTCATTTGTGCTACACTTTCCAGCCAACCAATACAGTATTTATTTGGTTGGCCGGAAAGTGTAGCACTGAGCGTCACGAACGAACATAGCAAATGTGAATCTGTAGAATAAGATAATTCTACTAAAATTTAGATGGCGCCAGTAATTTCTTTAATAAAAATAATAGTTACACTTTTTGCCCGGCCAAGTAAATATTGTATTTGTTCAACAAAGAATGTATGTATGTTTTCTATCCTTTTTGGGTAGAACTTTTGTCCCTGTCTAATCTAACGGGAGAAATCGCCATTCAAACTTTTTTTGTATACATTTGGCAAGACATGGTCTGTTTAGACCTATTTTCTGCTGATTTCAAATCCGTTTTCAAAAATTTTTCTATACGTCACACTTTGGATTTACTAAAAAAATATACGAAATTTTAACATTCTCTCTACCCTATTTATGAATATTTTTTTACGAAATTCGGTTTACACATCAAGAACAGCACAGTTAAAAATATTTTTTACGATTTTTAGTTTAAGCGATTGTCACTTGTTTTTTATCAAAAAAATATTTTGTTTTTCCTTCGTCAAATTTTCAAAAAACGGATGTTTTTCTTCTTACATACATAAGAACATTTTCGATTTAATTAGCTCCCTTTTCTTTTTTCGTTTTTCAAAATCGTACGGCTAGAAGCGGTGCAATGTTAATTTAAAAGTGTCAAGGGGGAAAAATTAAAATCAATTAAAGGGCATTACTTGCACAAGTGGGCTGTGAAATGGAATTTTACGTTTTAAACCAAAAATGTGATGCAATATGTCTCTGAAAATCTATTTCTTGGATTCACACTTAATTTTTTTCTATCGAATCTGGGTGACGAGAGCAGTGTGAACGCTTTCACCAAGACATCAAAGTTTCGGATTTTTACTGGTGGTGGAACCAAATTTTAAGTTTCTATCTATTTTAGAAATGTGTTTAAATATTTTTTTCTAACTAGGGGTTTAGGGTGGTCGGTGGTCAAGTTTCAGATTTTTACGGGGGTCATGGGGAGATACTTTGCACATATTAAAATTTAAGTTTCTAGCTATTCTAGAGGCGTGTTTAATAATTTTTCCCCAATTGGTGGGTTGAGGGGTTGGAGGAAATGTTTTGAATTTTTATTGGGATCAGAGGGATTACTCCATGCACATATCAAATTTTACGCAAAAAAAAAATTTGAAATTTTTTTGCACGAATACAAGACTTTCCCAAATTTTGAAAATGTTCAAAATGGGAAAGCAAAATAGCTAAGCATTTTCTGTTCACGGTTTTAAAATTTATCTTTTTTTCTATAAAAAAGAATAAAAAGTCAAAACTTGAATGAAAAAATCTAATTTAAAATTCTTTGAATTAATAATCAAAAAATATTTATTTCGTGTCGGCAAAGAAACCTTGAGTAAGTATAAAAATATTACTTTGCCGAGAAAATCATTCGAATAAAAAATATATAATAATATGTATATTTAAATACAAATCTAAAAATAATAAGAAAAATAACAGCTGAGAATTAATAAAAGAAAACTATATTTTATTTGATTGCATATAAAAGCGCAACTTTTTATAATAAACCAGTACGAAAAGTTTAGTTTTTGAGCCTAGGCCCAAAAGTTAAATAGTCGACGTTAATTGGTTGATCGATACTGAAACTGATGACATTTGAATTCTAACTTTAAATTTGTCAAAAATACAAATTTAAATTGTAAATTTTGAAAAGGGCTCATCTCGGGTTTTTTTTTCAAAATTGACTCTTTTGTTCTTTTTTATGTACTTATAGACCGATATTCTATGAGTGAGAACGGCTTAAATCCTTTCATCATAGTGGTGAAAGTCACGTGACTTTCTGAAATAAATGTCGAAAGGTTCTCATCTCAAAGTCTTTAAAATAAACCACCTACGAAAGTTTAGACAATACATACCGGGGAATTTTAAAAACTTCTATTAAGGAATTCTGCAGTGGTCGAGAGAAGCTTTTAATAAAAACATTATTTTTGTATTTTTTTGTATTTTTGACAGTATTTTTGTTATTTTCAATAATATGCATTCTTTACTAATGCTGTTTTACTATTAAAACCACCTAAATCCTCAGGTGAAGTTCGAAAAGGACTCATCTCGGGAAACTGTAACGATAATTTTCTCCATAAAATTTTCCTTCAGTAATACTATTTTGCTTTGTCATAACGTACACAGCAGTCGGTAAGTTTAGAAGAAAAAACTGCTCAAATCAGTCAAATGGTTCAATGGAAATTCAGTTTTTCGTGTCTCCTGAAAATTTTTAATTTTCCGAGATGAGCCCTTTTCAAAATTTACAATTAATTAATAATTAATATGTATATTACAACTGAATAAAAAATGGTGTATGATACGCAGAAGAAAACTGTTTTTGGGGCGACTACGGTTGCCAACCTCGCTCGCTAAGCTGCGATGCCAATCTCCGTAATCACCCCAAAAAGAGTATGTTTCGTCCTTGTGTCATAAACTACTAATTTAGACAACGACCTGAAACATAGTGTTTTTCTGTCTATATATTAGATCATATATACATAGATATGGCATTATTGTTGATTTGTTTTATGTAGAACATATACAAAGCCAATTGTAAACAAACCGCTATAGCGGTGAGGTTGCGAGGAGGTGAAGTATAACATATTTGTTAACAAACTACTATAGCGATGGGTGGTGACCAGAAGCGGGAAGGTGAAATCTACCTGGATATAGCAATGAAAACATTTCGGTTTGACGTGGACTCAAGGCGCATCTAGGAGGGGATATATGATCTAATTCCAGTGACGTACTATTGGCAATCATAAAAAATCCAGGACAGCACAGAACCTTGAGGTACAAATTTTAAAAATTTTAGCGTGTTTGTCAAATTTACGTACTTTACCAAATTAATGCTCTGCTAGAATGACGTTTGTTTAAATGATATATTTTTGTATGTATATGTGTATGTATATATTTTTTTTAAACTAAACTATAACTATAATACTAGATTGAGTTTTAGCGATTCCACAAAAAAAAAAACAGTAACAATTTTTGTAAAAATAGCACCAATTTTTAAAATAACGCCATATAATATGGCCAATGTTGCATCAACAATTTTGAATTTTATAATTTTGATCGGATTTGAGGATTAGGGATTCCAAAAATCTTTTTATTAGAGCTTTTATAAAAACAAATCGATTTTTCTCTAAGCGTTTATCGCCTCTGTTCCTTTTTTTTTTGTTTCTCCTGAAAAATCTGGTCACTGGCATTTTTACGCATTACAAAAAGTAAGTAGTTGGAAAGGGAGCTTTTTGAAAGACGCGATTTACTCATTTTACAGCAAAAGAAGCCTTTTAAAAAATAAATACTAAAATATAAAATTATACCTATTTATGTCTTGAGAAATATAAATACTTTTTCATTGATAAAAATCTTTTTCACATTTTTAAAGGAAAATCTAACTTAATTTTTGAAGTCAAAGAAATTATTTAAGAACCGGGCGAAAAACCTTTTGCTTTGAAGTGCCAAATATAGAAATTTCCTAAATAACACTACGCAACAGTTAAGAGTCTATACATAATTTAAACAAAAGTTTCTTTGCAAAAACATAAAAAAGTATTTTTTTATATATTATTACAAATCTTAATTTTTCATAATTCGTGGATAAAAAAAAATCCTCTGTCGGTCTGAAAACAAGAACAACTTTCGACTACTACAGGAGTAACTAAGATATATATTATAATATAACATAAAAACCTATAATTTACATAATATCTATAGATGTATTATCATATAGGTTATGGTTAAATTAATATGCAGATAATAAAAATCAGTTAAATAACATTTTAAATTTTGGCGAAGGCGCAGCGTTTAGTTACCAAACTTTGGTAGGCACTTTAACCCTGCGTTTTTGTTTTGTATTTTAAATATAACTTATTATACAAAAATTAAATATGTTGGTTCTAAAAGGGCCAATGTCACTTTTTCCGTATTTTGAGTTATACCGCCGATGAATGTTTTTAATAAACACGTCTGTTAAACTGCTAAACCGGCCAATGTCCGACTTGTATCCGTTCAAAAATTTTTAAATTGGCCCTTTTAGAACCAAGCCACAGAAATATATTAATTTTAGTGGTATACCGGGTAAGTTTCAGTCCAATGACACCACCTTAAATGGAATTGTTTTCAATCCGATCAAAACAATTTTTTGTAGCCTATATTTTTTAACACGGGCTACAAAAGGTCGTACAAAATATTTTATTCGCAACTGTATATCTAATACATACATTACATGTATTAATAAAGCTCGAGAAGTACATGATTACACTACCATACTACGCTAGAAAGCAGTAACTTTTTGTCGCCTAGCGACGTTTTGACGCCAACTCTGATGTAATATTCTGAAAACGCTGCTATGCGACAAATCGCGTTACTGCTTTCTAGCCTAGTAGAGCAATACAGTAAATCAATAATTTCCGCTAGATGGCGCAAACTTAAAGCAAGATAGCTGCGTTTGTCATGATAGACACGAATATAATCTAATAAATTTTGTTTAAAAGACTTAAATTGTACAGTTTTAATCAATGTTTTTTACTTTTGGGACCGAGAAGAATAATGAATGTTATAAACGGTGCCTTGTGAGCTATCATGTATAAAAAAATAAATCTTTAATGTTAATAAAAAAAAAATAAAAAAAAAACGTACTAAAAAAAGCTTTTAATTTATTTTTTGGGTCCAAAAATTAAAAAATATACAGGGGGTATCATTTAAAAAATAATAACTTAACTTAGTTTCCGTTTAAACCGGAAGTGCAAAAAAATACATTTGTATGCCATTTGATCGAATCGAAAACAACTTTATTTTAGGGGGTGTCCATGGACTAAAATTCACCCGGTATATTTTGTCAAAAATAAAGGAATAAAAATGTGTTATCTTTCTTTCATCATTATAAGGTTAAATTTTATACTATTCCTAATTATAGGGAATTATCAGCACTACGTATCCAGTATCTTTGTTAGATGTAAAGGTATGGTACCATAAGCGGACCTTACACTATTAATAATACTACTAGTAATATCTACATTTTACTAACTGGCACCTGAAATGTAAAGCTCGGGGAAGATAAGACGTAAAATTTTAAATGTATTCTATAGGCCACCTTGCATTCTAAACATTCCAGTGAGGCCACTTCGTAAAATGTTAACTATACTGATACTTTTGCTATAATCTTCCATATCTATTCCATATCTAATAATAATCTGTTAATAAAAAAAATAAAAAAAAAAACGTACTAAAAAAAACTTTTAATTTTTTTTTTGGGTCCAAAAATTAAAAAATATACAGGGGGTATCATTTAAAAAATAATAACTTAACTTAGTTTCCGATTAAACCGGAAGTGCAAAAAAATACATTTGTATGTCATTTGATCGAATCGAAAACAACTTTATTTTAGGGGGTGTCCATGGACTAAAATTCACCCGGTATATTTTGTCAAAAATCAAGGAATAAAAATGTGTTCTCTTTCTTTCATCATTATAAGGTTAAATTTTATACTATTCCTAATTATAGGGAATTATCAGCACTACGTATCCAGTATCTTTGTTAGATGTAAAGGTGTGGTACCATAAGCGGACCTTACACTATCAATAATACTACTAGTAATATCTACATTTTACTAACTGAAACTAAAATTTTGAATGTATTCTATAGGCCACCTTGCATTTTAAACATTCCAGTGAGGCCACTTCGTAAAATGTTAACTATACTGATACTTTTGCTATAATCTTCCATATCTATAATAAAAAAAAAGATCCAAACCAAAGTGCCAGTAGAAGAAAAGGGAAATACCGCGCAGCTAGTAATTCCGTGCATTTAAATATCTAAAATATTAAAAATTATTTTAAAAACAAACCGTTTGCGCCACAATGTAGAACAACTGTGAACAACCGTCCGCCATGCAGTTAAGATTTCAACCTGCGTTGGAGTGTAGTTAGCTTTTTTTTTTAAATCACTGTACGTGGATCTAACTTACACGCTCTCTTAAATAACCTGTAACTTAATTTGTTTTAAACTTGTTGGTTAAATTTTTATATCAAATTTTTACTTTTTGTATACAGATTATTGTTGCTTAGTGTAGTCAAGGAAAAACCTTTTTCTAAATCACATAAGAAAAGTTTGGTAGGTGTTTCTTTGATAAATGATTGAGTAGGTTTGCTGAATATTGATATAATTGGATTCGGTACTTTATCAAAGAAGTGTTCAATCAAATCAACTTCTTTTAATTTTAAAATTCAGAAAAACCAGAGGATTTTTTTTTATTTACAGAGAAAAAAACATGTTTATTTCAAGTAAAAATAATATTTACTTTATAATACGTTTATAGGTGCCCAAATTACGTTAGGCATTTTTTTGATTACATGATCAGACAGATAATTAACGATTCACTCACCGCAGTAATGAGAAGAATCCAGTGCATGCTCACTGATTCTGTTTTGACGTATGGCAAAAATTATTTTAAGGTTATGTAACATTCTTTTGCAGAATTTTACAAAAATATCTACTTTTTTCTTATCCATATTGTTACACCAGGCAAGCATTTATTTTTTAATTAGCTAAAGCTAAATTATTTAGCCTAAATATAATCCTATTTGATTCTTAAAATATATCGCCTTCTAAATTCTGAAATATCGTATCTGAAAAATGCCTCCCATTAAAAAAAAAACACCAAACCAGAAAACTACCAAACCAAACCATTATTAACGTTAACCAACGCCTCCCATTAAAAAAACACACCAAACCAGCAGACTACCAAACCAAACCATTGTTAACGTAAGCCAATGCCCCCATTAAAAAAATCAAACAGAAATTCGTGAGTATTTTAACAATATTTTGCTATATATTCTAACAAAAAAACTAGTGTACTGGTAGTAGTAGTTTGGTAGTTTGCTGGTTTGGTGTTTTTTTTTTTTTAAATGGGAGGCGTTTATTTACGTTAACAATGGTTTGGTTTGGTAGTTTGCTGGTTTGGTGTTTTTTTTTTTAATGGGAGGCGTTGGTTTACGTTAACAATGGTTTGGTAGTTTACTGGTTTGGTGTTTTTTTTTTGATGGGAGGCATTTTTCAGATACGATATTTCAGAATTTAGAAGGCGATATATTTTAAGAATCAAATAGGATTATATTTAGACTAAATAATTTAGCTTTAGCTAATTAAAAAATAAATGCTCGCCTGGTGTAACAATATGCATAAGAAAAAAGTAGATGAAGCTGAAGTTTGCAACGTTTTTTGCAGCGAAAATTCAAGTAGTATATTAAAGCACTTATTCCATAACGCGTTTTTAGCGCACGAGTACAAGTTTAGAAAACAAGCCGCTTGCGGCGAGTTTTCTAAAGTATATTATTAACGTTATGAACGTATGTTATGAAACTAGTACTTTAATATACTATTTGAATTTCCGTTGCAAAAAAACGTTGCAAACTTCAGCTTCATAAAAGTAGATATTTTTGTAAAATTCTACAAAAGAATAAGCTTAAAAAATTTTTGGCATACGTCAAAACAAAAATAAGAAAATCAGTGCGCATGCGCTGGATTCTTCTCATTACTGCGGTGAGTGAATCGTGATAATTATAACTTTATGCACCACCTCTAAGTAATAATAACCACAAACCGTTCACATTTTTCATTAATGAAGCAAGGAATATCGCTGCTGCAAATTTGCTCTATACAAATTTCGTTATATTTTTAATGTTATTTGTTAATACATATTTTTTATTTATATCGCCACCATTATTTAATACTTTACTTGTGATATTAAATACTGCAATGTGTGTATTTTATACTAAATGTTGTCATACTAACATAGAGACCGTGCTGGTACATTTGGATCCTCACGCAACATGTGTTTATTAATAGTGTAACATTTGGTAAATTATATCACAGTTATAGTTTGGTATACTTTAAGTTTTGTTTTTGTGTTATTGATCTAGTTTAAAGCATGTTATAGTATTTAGTAAAATAAAAAGCGGTAAATAATACCAAAATTTTAATTAGTAATAATACAGAGAAGAGTAAAAAAGGATTGATTATTTTGTCAGTGTGTAATTGTGTTTGGTTGAAATCTTTATATTATTACTAACGAAAATTTTGGTATTATTTACCGATTGTTAATTTTTCTGAAAACATACTTTAAACTAGATCAGTAATACAACTTAACAACAACTCAAAGTATACCATACTATAAGTGTGATATGCTTTACCAAATGTTACAGTAATTTTTACTATAACATGCTAGTATCAATAAACACATGTTGCGTGGTGATTCAAATGTACGAGCACGGTCTCTATCTTAGTATGACAACATTTTGTATACAATACACATATTGAAGTATTTAATATCACATGTAAAGTATTAAATGCCAATGGTGGAGATATAAATAATAAATATGTATTTATTTACAAATAAAATTTAGTATTAAAATTACAATGACATTTTCTGAGTGTACTAATTTACTTATATTACAACTGTATTTTGTATATTATTTGAAGCAGAAAATGCCAAGATTAAAAAAGAGGAGAATACTTCTCATTAAAATTACATTCTCAAAAGAATTATTTTCCATCAAAATGAACAAATAAGGAGGCAAAATGAAAAATCTGCAACCAATTTCACATTGTCTCACCTTAAGGTGAGAAGATCAAAGCAATAAACATAATGCTGTTGCCCTACGGTTAAAATTTTATTGGCGTTTACCCTTAATTTCATTCAATTTTAATGCTTACAGTAGCGTTTAACATTTTATGTACACTCTGTGCAAAAATTAACCATAATTCTGCATAGAAATATGACTCAATGCATGTAAAATTTACTAGAGCGTACACTGATAAATATAAATGTAAGAATATAGCTAACGTTAAGTTATGTGAGTTTTCCAGAACATATTCTGTATAATTTCATAAGTTATGTGAAATAAAATTTTACGGTACATATTCGGTAAAAATTAGTATAAAATAAAATTTTACAGAACATATTCTGTAAAAATCACAACCTAACGTTGACAATATTCTTATGTCCGGTGAATAAAGCGCGCCAAAAATTACATAATATATACATAATATATTATGTGAAACTTAAAAATTACATAAGTTATGTGAAGATACATTCATATGTGGGTTAGTTTTGGATTGTAAAAATTTTGATGTTCCATTGAAAAAGCAATAAAGACAAATAATATCTGGATTTACATTTCATTTCGTAAAAAAGTGCAGGGCTTGTTAATGGTATAAATGATGGTACGTCGGAATAACTTTGGAAAAAGAATGGAATGGCTATAGACTTGAAGCACTTCAAAATTACTAGTATTGATAAACAGTCTAATACGGTACAAAATACCTTAACCAAGGTCCCAGAATGACTTTAAACGTAATAAATAAATAAATAAATAAATAAATATATAAATAAATAAATAAATAAATAAATAAATAAATAAATAAATAAATAAATAAATAAATAAATAAATAAATAAATAAATAAATAAATAAATAAATAAATAAATAAATAAATAAATAAATAAATAAATAAATAAATAAATAAATAAATAAATAAATAAATAAATAAATAAATAAATAAATAAATAAATAAATAAATAAATAAATAAATAAATAAATAAATAAATAAATAAATAAATAAATAAATAAATAAATAAATAAATAAATAAATAAATAAATAAATAAATAAATAAATAAATAAATAAATAAATAAATAAATAAATAAATAAATAAATAAATAAATAAATGCATTTGAAGCTGCTACATCAATCTTATTTAGGAAGAACGTCATTGTCCAACGTTTAGTTTGTCCTTTACAAATATAGTAGATAACATATGTTACGTTCAATTGGTTTTTATTTTCTATAAATCTAACTTAAAATGATTTACCAGCGTTTTTAATTTTTTTTATAATGAAAAATACGGGGTATGTGAATATGGGGTATCGATTGAAAATTACTTTTTATACCACATGGTACAAAATAAAAATAACAATTTTGCAAAAATATTATTCCTAACACTTGAATTGAGGCATTCCCAAAAGGATTTTTTAATAAATTTATTTTTCTATAACATAAAGCTAATTATTTAACCTGCCGGGCCTCGGATGCCACACTGCAGAGACAGTCTTTATTTCAAGCGTTTTTAAGAAATACATAGATGAAAATAACATATTGTCAAAATACGATGGAATTGAGCAAGGCGTCCTTCAAGTGAAGGACGCCTTGAATGGACTACCGCCTTTTTAGATTAGATCAAAAGAGAAGTTCTACAGAAAGAGATAAAAGTATAATTATTATTGTTTTAAAATTTTAGATTATATTTTAAATTACATGAAGTTAAGATATTTGTTTTTTTTAAGTAAAAAACTATTTTTTAAAAGGTTTTATAACACAGCTATCTGTACAGTAGATCTAAAGTTTCCCAGGGAACTTATGACCTACTCCTTAATTTGACAGTCATTGATAATACGTTTTGTGTGTGATTTTGTACTTGTTTTTGTGTTTAAAAACCTGTTTTATGACTTCTTTAATAATTTTGCGTATCTTGCATTGTTGCACTGTGATAAAATCCAAATATAATATTTATGGGGAATTTTCTTTTTGGGTTGGTATTGAAGACCTAAATTTATGTTGCCTAACGTATTGGACTGCCGTCTATTTAGGTATTACGATGTGTATTGTGATGACGTCAGTTCAGGTATTCGTGAGTTTTACTCTATGCCCACATCTAGTAGTAGGTTAATCTTATACAGAAAATCGATTTAACAAATTGTAAAACATTAGGTAGCTGGAATGGTAATTTGAATTTTATTATTGGCAATTGTAATTCATTCGAATAAGCTCTTTGCTGGGGTTCTTGTCCTTTTTGCAATTCAAATTTGCATTCGAAAATAGTAATTTCGTTAAATTGAACTAGCTGCTTGCTTGTTATACTCTTCGAAGTTAAATAGGTTTATCTTCATATTGGGAGACGTTCAAAGCCTAGTTTTGGACCAACCAATATAAATAAATGACCAAGTCATTTACTAGGAAAACCATGTTTAATACCTAGGAATTACTGCATCCAAAAACCTCACCTCAAAAACAACCCAGTGCCGTCTCTCCAAAGTCCAAGTTCAGGCCTTCCAAAACAAGGTACTCAGAATATGTCTCAATGCCCCTTGGTTTATAAGGAAATAGTATATTCTATAAGTAGTATGGAATAGACAATATTCCGCGCGAGCGGAAAGTTTGTCAAACGAGCCGGCAGGCGAGTATGACGGTCCCGCGAGCGCGGAATGATTATTCCATACGTGTTGTACACTATACTTTTTCTTCGACTGCAAATATGAAACACTGTATGACTTTAAACTGCGGACAAGGTTAAAAACCATGTTTTTTGTGACTCGACATTGTAAATGCAACAAAACACATTTTTTTAAATAAGGCAATTAATGTTATTTAATAACTTTATCAAATCAGTACTTAAAAAAAGATTTTTATTTAATTTTATCACATATTTATAAATTATAATGCAAAAATTGAAGGTTATGTCAGATTGTTGTGACAGATATCAGGTTTAAATATTTAACAATAGATAGAGCAGTTTTAATTTTTTGAACTAAATTGATAAAAAACTGGTCAAATATTAAGAAAAACTAATAAACTTTATGTAATTTTAACGCAAAACTTTAAATTGCATTAAATTATTCAATATTTCATGGTAAAATATATATATATTTGCTAATTTTGCTACAGTTTTCTTTACTTTTATAAACAAGATTATTCTAACACTTGATACGGAATATTCGTACCGTATCTAGAGCTAGAATGGATTCATTTTGTGTTTGAAAAGTGTGTGTATTTGCTTACATTCTAAAGCAGTCGTAGAAAAAACTAAATTCCCTCCAAAAAATGGAAATTATTTTCCGTAGCAAGTCCAATCCAATCAAATCCAATTCCAGTATGGCTTTTCCCTTTGGATAGTTGGCCAGCTCGATCTAGTATAATTTTCGGCCTACGCAAACCGTCTCTCTGTAGTGATGTTTGCGCATTTAACATCACATAATAATAATCACGACTCACTTAAAACTTTAAAATTAAACGAACACTTTCACGACATTTCATAAAATAAAATTAATGAAGTGCATATCTATGATTGCGATGCTGATGCTGGAATATATCCGCCGAAGCGGTCACACCCGTCCCTTACAAAGATCGCGCTGCGAATGTGCTGTAGCAAGTCATTTATTCAAGGCACCTTGCTGTTAAGATACCTAAGATCACTATAACCCCCTCATTTCATATTTCCTAAATTACTCGCCGCAAATGGCTCGTTTTAAACTTTAAACAAAAACAGTACAATGAAACTATAATATACATATTTTTCCTTACTTTTTGTTGCTTTATATTTCCCATAAAATAAAAATATAATATGTTTTAGACGATATTTTTAGATGACATATTATGTCATCTATCAGTCAGTATTTTATACACTGCGAAAAGCATCCCTTGGAATGCGAAGCTTTACTTACTTTTACGGCTTGTTTCTTATTTTTTGGGATTTTATGTACTTAGTAACGCCATGTTGCTGCAGGGCCGAGTTTACATAAATAAATTACATAAAAGTCTCGTTATCTTTGTATAAATTACAACTTTTAGTACATACTACGAATAATTGAAAAAGACACGTTCACAGCGCGCGAGCGCCAAAATAGTATAATATGATACACACAGAAAAATATTGTCTTAAATCAAGAATATGGTGATTTGTATATAACGAAGAAAATATATTCTTTTATTCATACCAAACACAGAAAAAAGTTTCTTAAGTCAAGACTGTGGTATTTGTATATAAGATTGCTATATATTTGGGAGGCATAGCGTAGTGGCTAGCGCGTATGTATAGCAAGTCTACTATCGATTCTCACTGGCGCCGATTTGACTTTTTCAGTTAATTAATAATTGAAATTTGGCGAAGGCGATAAGTGAAACGGACACTCCCTAGAAACTGGTTCGAAAGTCAGTATAAGCCGGTGGTTCCCTCTACTACTAGCCCACACAAGTCCTGGACTTAGGGGATGCTTAATTAAGTAGAATAGTACGAGGTTAAACAAACAAACAAACAAACATATATGGCGAAAGATTTTTTTATTGTGGTTTTGAAAACGATGTGAGTTTTAAAATACCTATTATGTAAAAAAACTGTATTATAATTACTTATTTTTTTGCCCAAACTTGGTACTCCGAGTTTTAGATATTTACGCCTGGGTTAACGAAGAATATATTCTCGTCGTTATACAAATCACCATAGTCTTGATTCAATAAACTTTTTTTTGGGTGCATATTCTTATTCTTTCATATTTGAGAATATATTCTCCTTTCAAGCATACCATATTCCTATCCTTTCATATTTAAACCAAAATTCCTTATATCTAGACCTCGGGAGTTAGCGAGCTGTTTATACGTTCATGAGCATAAATTTAACACTAATAAGAAGCAAGCGAAGACGGCTTTCGGACAGCTATTCAACCCCTCTACAACACCGCGCCCGCCAGTGTATCTATAAAAAAAGTTAAAAAAGGTAACAAAAGATGAGTCACACCTCGCAAGTCCCCGGCCTGTGGTTATTATCCAAATCACACATTCTTGATTTTGGATACAAATATGTTTCATAAAAAATAGGTAATTTTAAAAATGTCCGTCTGTCAGTCTGAAAACTCAAGTACGTCAAACGTAAAAAAAAAACGGTGTTAAAATGTCTGTTTGACAATTGACGCGTCGTTTTAACATACCTATTATAGATCTATAAACAATTGCTAAAAATTATAATTTAATTTTACAAAAGAATTTATTAAATGAGTATACCATTATTTTAACAGAAAATACATAACTAGCTCGTAAAGAAAATTTATGAATAAATTCTGTTTTTAATGTTTATGCTCAAGCGATATAAAATTATATAAAAAGGGATAAAAGCCATTAAAAATAATTTATGTTTAATAGTTTAAAGTAATATAAAAATTGTATTTTCTATTTCTATTACAAAAGTCATATTTTATTAGAAAATATTGTTTATCCAATACATAGAGATAATAAGACAATTACCAGCTTTATTTTAAATAGATACTCTATAATAACCCCCAGTGGCTTTTACTTTATTGAGTGGATAATTATTTATTTTACCCACTCACTGTCACTTGTCAAATTATTTTCTTGTAAATGTCATTAAAATTTTTAATAAAAATATGAATTCCTAAGCTATATATTGGATAAAACCTTGTATGGCACTTATGGGCAATATCTTACTTTACCCACTAGTACCATAAATAACTATTTTCTATTTTGCGACTCTTATAAGCTCATAATCACACGCATTTTGCGTGTTCTTATAGGCCCATAAGAGGTTTCTACTTTTTTTTCTGTTGGGTTGGCAACATACAAAAGCCTATCTCTTGACGTTTTGCGTGCAAATGTCAATGTCGATTTAAAGTTTAATTTTTTACAAAATTTTGTATTTAGGTTATTTTTACCGTGTTAAAATTGTGGACTGGTTAATTGCAGTGAAAAAAGAAGAGATGACTGTAAAATATATCAAAATATCATTTGCTCTTAGAATTTTAAACATAGTGTAAACTGTAATGCCAACCCAAAACAAAAATTCTTAAATCAGTCATCAATTTAAATGTAAGTTTTTTAAATTTTAGAGCAAAATAGAAAAAAATGTATAAAGCACTCGTTTCATAACACGTTTTTAGAGCACTAGTACTCGCCGCAAGCGGCTCGTTTTCTAAACTTGTACTCGTGCGCTAAAAACGTATGTTATGAAAATAGTGCTTTAATATACTATTTACTAAGTGCCTATTCACAGGCTCGCACAAGAACCTAATACATAACAATGCGATGCCGTGATAGGCTTGATGTTTTGTGTTCTTATGCAAGCTTCTGGATAGGCCTTAAAGGACAAACTTACTGAGGAAAATGTATCCGCAGATTTGGCTGACAGGTTAAGCTGTAGCTCTTAGTTCCATGAACAAAACTTACTGGGCTACACGCTTAGCTGATCAACCGTTTTGGTGCAACAACCGTTCAAATTTAGGCCAATATTCTTTGCATTTTATGCTCCAGTACACGACTCTACTCGCACTTGGCAATTTTTTTTTCTGTGTAATGTAACCAATATTAAAAATGTTTATAAATTATATTTTCAATTCAAGATAACTTGAAAATGATTAAAAGTAAGTTTGTAATTTTTTCCCCATAAATAATCCTAGGGATTTTGCTGATTAACTTTGTATTAGGTTAATTTAACTGTCAGGCAAATCGACCTACAGATTTTTTTTAATTTTTTGGATAAAAGCTTGTCGACTTCTTATAAGTCGACAAACGTCAAAAAAATAAAATATTTTCAAAGGAGGGTATCGCATTTTGGGCTAAATCGCCTGCAACGATAAGACTTTACATGCTTATAGATACATAAAAAATAAATACTTAGCCAAAATTTCAGCCCTTTTTGCATCCCGGAACATACTTTAATTAATTATTTTAATTAAGAATTTTGACATATGTCAATGTACGATTTGGCAACATTGCACGAAACTTCAAGTGTCAAATAAAAATAACTTTGCACATTAACTACTACAGTGGGGCCAAAGTGGGTCTGTGTTGTGTTCACTGCTATTGACTATAATATTAAAATATTTGTGGTTTTTTAGTTTTACGGATTTAACATGATGTTAGTCAATGTGTTAGGCTGGACTTATGTGACTAGTTTCTTAGGTTTCAGTACGATTATGGAGTTATTTTTGAGGTATTTATACTATAATAACATTGTAAGCAAACCATTAGCTTCAACCATAACCCAAAGTCTCTAGTTCCATGGGACAGTGTTACCCAAGACAAGTAATTTAATGTTAAATTAGTTTATTTCCATGATATGATTTAAAACCAGATTATGAAAAAGTTACACATAGACTTTTAACTTTTAATATTATTAAATATATTTATTTAAAAATAAATATATTTAATTAATATTGTACAGTGTTTTTATTATACATTCTAGCTAAACGTATTTATGTTGGTTTTGTAAATAAACAAAAAATATTGCTTTATTTCAGTATGATAGTCACATTTAGCGCAAGAATAATGCGATATTGTCGGGTTTACGATAACAAATAATTCCTTTTTTTTATTTTTTTTTTCATTTTGCTCTTTATTAACAAATAACAGCTTTTTATATATATATTTTTGGACTTTTTTAAACAAAAAAATATTTTTTTATTTAGCCCAAAACTCCTATTTAAAACGATACCCTTCGTTTTTGACTGATGCAGGACTTTCCTTGGGCAAAGTAAAAATATAAAAATGTGTTTGACTAAATATGACATCGTTGGACATCACATAAATTTTGATTTGGACCTTGGTTTTTATCGTAAAATATTTATCTTTCTATACTGCTTTTCTATCTGCAATAAACCCGATTCAAAACCCATTTCCCTCCATCAGATTTGGATAAGGACCGCAAAACGAAAACTATAAAATATATACCATATGCAGAATAGAAGTTTATGTTGGTATACGGCCTTAGATATATATATGTATAGTAGCATAAACTATTTGTGTATTTACGCAAAAACATGCCTTGTTTTCGGTGTCCAACAAAAGTGTAATGTCTGTGTTACAATTGTGTTTTAGAAAATTAATTTTAAATTTAACACATAACACGACTCAACAAAAAAAATTTTGTTCTTTGTCCTAAAGTTTATATTATGATTTTCGGTTCATTATGCACAAAGAAAGAAAAGAAAATACCTTCTTTTGGTTTAAAGTTTGCTTTTGTGATAGTTGTGGTAATAATACTCATTTTCGATTTTTTTTATAAATTTCAATTTTTTAATTCATGTAAATTTATATTTATATATATTTATTTATAAATAGGTTTTATTTGGCTATCTAATAGAGAGTATCTAGAAACGTTTGAAATGAATTTTTTTCGTGGTTTATCACTAGGGCTCACAAAATTTACTTGTGAATAGATTGAAACTGGAAATCTGTTTAAAAAAATAAATTATAATATACGAGTTCCTATAAAAAACGGACCGAACCCTTTCTGCCTTAAGTACAAATTTAAACTAGAAAAGATATGGGAGAAAAAATCCTTTGAAATGGATTCTGGCTTGACCGGATTTAAAAGTAACAACCCGAAAAAACTATGAATTTTATGCTATGTAGATAGGATTTCGTTCAATAAATTTTGATAAATTCCCATATTCCTATATTATACCCTAGCAGGCCTAAAAGGTTGCATGACTAAACTGAATAAGCAAAACAGAACAAAAAAATATATATAATTCCGAAACAAACTTAAGATTTTGTATGCGAAAAAAATGTTTTGATATACTGGGATAAAAAAATTTCACTATCCGTAAGGTACGGTTCCGGTACGAAAATAAAATTATCCTTTTTGAGTATTCTGGATACCTATATCATATATGAAATGTGGGGGGAATTTTTTTATGGGAAGGGGTTTCGCGTGACATAATTTTAAAGCTAATAATATTATGTATTTGGCCATTTATTCTATTTTTTTTTTATTTTTTTAAATAGCAATTTTTGTCAAAGTTCTTGAAAAAAATTATACAATTTTTGATAAATGATTAATTTTATGATGAAAAAACGTAAATTATACTTTTAAACTAATTTAAAAGTCGATATCTCAGATTGTTTTTAAGTCAAGAAAGGGGTTGACTTTTGGACCATGCTGAGTGTTAAAAGAATATGCAGTAAAAAATAAAATCATTTTTAAATTAAATATTTTTTAAAGTTTTGTCATGGTAAAATTTTAAGCTAAATCTGCTTGTAGAAATGAGTAGGTTTTTAATAAAAACAATTATCTTAACAGTGTAATATTTGTAAAAAGCAATAGCTAAACCTATTTATGCGAAAAAGGTAAATATTTCAGTGGAAAAGCTCCGTTTTTGTGGAATATCTTGTAACTTTAGTAGAATTTGTATATGTTTATAACTTTTATCTAAAGTTCTAAGAATTGAACTCAGGCAAGTCTACTAGCCAACTAGCTTGAGTTCGATTCTCACTGGCGCAGATTTGCCTTTTTCAGTTAATTAATAGTTGTAATTTGGCGAAGGCGTAAGTGAAGCGGACACTCCCTATAAAAACTGGTTGTAAAGTCAGTATAAGCCTGTGGTTCCCTCTACTACTAGCCCACACAAATCCTGGACTTAGGGGATGCTTAATTAAGTAGAATAGTACGAGGCTAATCAAACATGTAATGTAATGTGTAATATTCTTATTGGAAGTAGGAGAAAACAGAAAAAAAATACGGAATTGTTCTATAAAAGCCTTATAAGGCTAGTCGCACATCCGCCACTTGTATAAATACAAGTGGCGGATGTACGACTAGCTACGAAAAGCAATTGTCTGTACGCTGTAAAGAAAAGGCGTTTACCACTGATGGCTCAGTTCGACTTGAGGACAGACCTCGGTGTAACACTGGAGGTACACTTCTAACGCAACGTGTTTATACCTACCATTGTACCTACCTACTCTGTACTCGTCTGTCCGATTTCACGTTTCACCCGATAACTCAAGAATAAATTATCCAATCGACTCAAAATTCTCAGGAAAAATAAATTTTTGTGAGAGGAAGAACCCTATCGTTTTTAAAAAATAATTTCCTCAAAAACAAAGAAGTTATTATCTTTTAAAAAATCGAATAAAGCTGAAAGAAAATTCCTATTGACGTATATTTTTAGAAAAAATTATTTTCATTGCAAGGATCACTTCTACCAATTTTGAAAAATAAATAAATTAAAAAATTAAAAAATTATAGAGGGTGCAAATTTTCAAAAAAAGGATAAAAAATAAAAGGGAAAGTTTGATACGCACCAAATTTTCAAAAAAAAAAACTTTGATATAATTATTCTTACCATAAAAAAATCATTTTGAAACTTTTTTAATTTTTAGTTTATTTTATTTATTTTTTCAAACATGGTAGTAGTTATCCTTAAGGCCTTGTAATGAGAGTAATTTTTTCTGAAAATTGCATTTCGATGAGATGTTCCCTTATTGAGTTATCATGATCATGAGAACATGTGATGCACAAACAAACAGACGGACAAAAATGAAAGTTGTTCATATTTCGACAAAAAACACGAAACACACGTCTAGAAAATTTATAAATATAGGGTAACTTTTTACAATATTGGAAACAATTTTGAAAACTATCGTATAATACCTATTCTTTAAGTACTTGGTGCTTTAAAATGTAAAATAATATAGCTTTAGTAATTTTAAAATAGTAGTGTCTCTTTAAAGCAAGGTATTTCTTTATGCATAAAGGAGTGCATTCCATTATGAATTTATATTTGATGAACATTTTTGTTTTACTTTTCTTTTCAGAAAATGTTTTCACTTCATATGTTTCCCATATGGCCAACTTGTCCATTCTTTTATACCAAGTTGCACAAAGGCCGCGCAAATATGTCAGACACACATAGACGAAAAAGAAGTTAACTATAGACGAGTTCCTGTACCTACATTATTTTATCTAATTACCTACATTGTTTACAAAGGACATACAGCCTGTTCCAGAACTCGCGTACCGAAATTTAAGAGGTGATTCTACATACAAAAATATGAAAAAAAGTTTCTATAAAGGTTGGTCAGGAAATGAGCCCTAAGGGAGCTACGGCCCTTCGAAGATGACGTATTGAATGGGGAACAAAAAAATAAACCAATAAAATTTTAATGCTGCAGGGTGATTCTTCATTTAAAACTGAGCAAAAAAGTATTATACACCAAAACACCTAAATTTAATATTAAAGGAGTAATAGCCTTTTAAAAAGTAACGTTTTTGGTGGCACAAAATGTTACTTCCTCTTAATTGTATTTTTTTTTGATAACGGTTGCTTCTACAGTGTTACACTATATGATATTTTATATGTATTTTTACTCTAGAAATCTATATTTTTTACAACAAATCCAAAAAACATACACATAGAAAAGTTTGGGGCAAAAATGTTTTAAGCCTCATATATTTTGTCCGTCTGGGTACGCCTCTGGATAAATTAAAAAAATAAATTAACATAAACTTATTGCCCTTATTAATACTAGTATACATGCAAAAGCTCGCCGCTCTAGCTTAAACGGTACCCGAGTTATTAATTAAAAACCTTATTTTTATTACAATTTTAAAGGGCCCTAGATCCCTTAGGGCTCATTTCCGGACCAACCTTTATAGGAACTTTTTTTATATTTTTGGATCTAGAATCACCTCTTAAATTTTGGCATGCCAGTTATGGATCACCCTGTATATGGCATATATGCATAATATGCATATATTATATGCATTTTTTAATATTTTAGTAAAGCATTTTTCTAATATAACTTAAAATACTGCTGCGTATAAAATATTTACAAAAGAAAATCTCACAAATTTATATTTTTCAGAATTTATTTTGTAAAAAATTTACTGCTAAAATAGGTATTATAACATGATATTTAAAAGATTTAACAGTACTGTATACTTACAAAAAACTTTAGTTAAAACACTAAATTTTTCCTAATTTTTGACATAAACGAAGAGATAGAGTTCAAAAAAAGTTTTTTTTTGTAAAAGGAAAAATAAATTGAAAAAATATGTTTTTGAAAAAAATTGTTTTTACCCCATTTTACCACCTTAACCAACCCGATTTTTATGAAAAAAAATCCCAGTCTAGAACTTTGGATAATCAATCGTGGTCACAAATTTCCCTGACACAGAGACCGACACACCGACCGACAGACTTTTTTTTGACGGAAATCATATTTTTTGGATATCAAAGGTCCAGAAACGTTTTTTTTTACAAATTTTTTACGTACAAATTTATCGATTTTTTTTTACTAACGCAAGACTTTTCTTGGGGAAAGTAATATTTTATACAATAATATACCTATAATAGTATAATAGATCCTGCAATGTAAGCCGTGCACACCTGATTGGTTGAAAAATGTCACTTAATATTACTTAATGATCAGTACCAGATTATAAGTCTGGCGTTAGTAAAAAAAAATTTATTGCTTTTTTACGTTTCCAAAAAATATGATTTCCGTCGGTCGGTCGGTTTGTGAATATGCCTGTAAAAATATTAGGATAAGTAATAAAACAATTTATATCAATTTGCGATGAAAATAAAATATAAAAGTTGGTTTGACATGTTATAAACCGTTAAAAAATAATCTTCCGAATTATACATGATTCTTCGAAGTAGTTATTTCCAGACAGCAAATTTTCATGAAAATAGCGAATTTTTTCCACGTAATTCTCAGCTTCTTGTGTAATTATATATGAAAATTACTAAGCCAAGAATAATTTAGCATATTTCAAAGTAACTAGATTTAAAATTTCAGTTTATTTAAAAAATTACATATTCTGTCAAAAACTGACAAATCATTTATCAATTTTCAATTTAGACTCAAAATATGTAAAAATATAGATTTAAAAATCAAAAGTTAAGGTAATTTCCGGCGAAACAGGACGTGACAGAATATTTTGGAATTAAAATTAAAATTTAATTAAAAAATTACATGTTCTGTCAAAAATTGACAAATTATACATGGTTATACCCAGAATTTAATTTTGTAAAAAAATCAAAAGTTTTCGTAATTTCCGGAGAAACAGGAAGTGACATAATATTTTTTATAATCTCAATAAATGCAGTTTATTTAACTATTTAGATCCTCCAAATTTCATTTAATTAATAAACAAAAAAGTTATAGGGGGGTAGTGTAATATTGTAGCACCCGTTTAAAAAATTATGCAATTACTTTTTTGCTTAGTTTTAAATGAGGAATCGCCCTGCAGCATTAAAATTTTATTGAGGCTTTTTGTTCCCCATTCAATATGTCCATCTCCAAAGGGCCGTATTTCCCTTTGGGCTTATTTACGGAAATAAGTTCCTGTTCTGGTTTTTCATATTTTGTGATATAGAATCATTTACAGGATAAAAAAACATAAAAAAAATAGTCCAGCCTATCAAATTTTCATGGACTTTTTATGGTTTTTCTTATACCACAGTGATTTATGCGTTTTTAAGATTAGGCCGAAAGTGTGTTTCTTTTTATACGTTTTCTTTTGGATATTTAGGTTTTACCTTGTGTATTTTTTGATACAAGCGAAAAAAGGGGGATCTAGCGATTTGGCAATACGAAAGCGGGTTATAGACCCTAAAAGAGTATATTAATGTTTAATGCTGAAGTATTTAAATTGAAAAAAAAATGTATTTTCTTAAGAAAAACGGATACGTAAGTGTCAAAAATACCGACACACTGCGAATGTTGGTTCAAAAAACTGTCCTACATTTAATAACAGTTTTTAGAATTTTTGTGGGTGCTGTTTGGACTTTATGGAGTTGGAGTTGGAGTTTATGCATAAAACACGATTTAAAAATGGAAAAAATAAAAACTATTTATGCTATTAATAATTATTTCTTTATAAGATAATATATAATTAATATTTATTTATTATACACTATAAATAGGTTTATTTTACACAAAAAATAGTCCGTTTTTTTAAATAAATTAAAGGCTTGGACTTCATTTTTATCTAAAATTGCATTTTTAGAGAAATTTTTAATAATATATCTGGTAACAGATACATTTTTTAAATTAAAATTAAATTACTTAAAATAATTTATGTGTGGATTACAGTTTTGTTATTTAAAGCTCTTGAATTACTAAAGTAAGTAACCAGTGGAGATAAATATAAAATTCATAACAAAAAAACACACGTCAAACGCCGACTATCTGTTTTTAAAAATTCAAATACATGAAATTAAAAAAATAATAATAATAAGAGAACGGTACGACATAGTCTTTTTTTAAATATTTTTTTAGTAATAAGCATCCAAACATCTATTAAAATACCCTCTTAAATACAAGACAGGTTTTTCGTCGCAAACATATTATATTTACCATTTTTACAGAGGGATCAAAATTTTGGCATACACTTTATAACGCTGTAGTTATTTCAACAAAATGATTTTTATGCATAGATATAGTACTTACTAGACGTTAATAAAATGATTTACCCAGTGTTGTTTAATATATCTAGCTTATATCTCGTATACCGGGTGTTTTTTTACCTGAAACTTTCAAATAACTCGAATACTATGCATTTTAGAAAATAAAATGTCGGACAAATTTTTTTTATTTTAATGGTGGAAACAAAATGGCGTATTTATTTTTTACGGAGATTTACGTTTTCAAGGTCATTTCAAGGTCAACTTTGTTTTTTTTAAGTACAAACATATATTTTTTACTGTTATTTAATTTCCCTCAAAAAAATAAAAATCTTTTGTAAAAAACTTTTTTTGATCGGACTTTTAGTTGCAGACATAACACCACCACACAAAATTGAAAAAGTTACTATGTATTTTGAGCCGCTGAATCAGAATCTGAGGTCGAAATTTAAAAGTTAGCTCTCATTTTTACCATAACCTCAAAAAACATATCATATCATTGCGAAAAGTATGTTTTTTGAGGTTCTGTTGAAAACAGGAGCTAACTTTCAAATTCCGACCACAGATTCGGATTCAGCGGCTCAAAATACAGAGGGATTGACTAGTCAAGTTCGTCGGAGATGCAACTTTTTTAATTTTGTGTGGCTGTGTTATCTCTGCAACTAAAAGTCCGATCAAAAAAAGTTTTTTACAAAAGATTTTTATTTTTTTGAGAGAAATTAAATAACAGTAAAAAAATATATGTTTGTACTTAAAAAACAAAGTTGACCTTGAAATTACATTGAAAACGTAAATATCCGTAAAAAATAAATACGCCATTTTGTTTCCACCATTAAAATAAACAAATTTAGTTTGATATTTTTTTTCTAAAATGCATAGTATTCGAGATATTTGAAAGTTTCAGGTTAAAAAAAACACCCGGTATATACCACATCATCAATAGTTTCTTTGGGTCTTTAAGAGACAGGCGCAGCCTATGGCTCATTTATCTAAAAAAATATTTAATCTGAATTGAAAGTTGGGGCAGTGAGTCTATGCTCACTGATGCGAGTTGCTTCTGTCATAATTTGGGGGGAGTGAGTCTCTGCTCACTGATGCGAGTTGCATCTGTCATAATTTGGCGCTGTGGAGTGGGTGGGAGGGGGATGGGGAGGGATGTGATAGGGTGAGGAGGGATGTGCGGGAGGAGTGAGACTATCTCACTGATGCTGGGAATGCATCTGTCCTGTATTAGTGGATACCATTACTGGTTGAGGACGTTTTTGATCTTTTTGTGAGTGTTCATGATCGTAATCTAGAAAGTTTGAAATGAGGGGGTTTGGGTGATCTAAATTGTCTTGTATAAAAGACGTGCTGTAGCGGATGATTTCCGTTTTTAGGAGGGGCACCGGTATATACCTGCAAGATATCTATTTATTATAGTCTTCACAGCTCTCGAGCTAAAAAATATATACAGGACGGGCCGTCTAAAAATAATCAGATGATTTCTGGGGTTATTAACAGATATATCATTATGAAATGTTTATTAGTCAATATAGACCATGTTACCTTCAATTGACCCAAAACAAAAGTTTTCTACTCTTTTTTGGTTTTGAGCTAGAGCGTGCATTTTTTTTAGCATTACATTTTTAAATGCCAAATATAAAAAATATATATTTTTTCTTTATGTATATTTTTTGTCAAAATTAATGGAGAGTCCCTAGCACAAGCAATGAAGCTTATTTGGGGCTCTCCATGGCTTTGTAGAATATTACATATAAATATATAAATATATAAATAAATGTATATTAGTTTATTTTTAATAAAAAAAAAATTTCTATTAAAATTTTAAAAAATCTTTAAAAATGTCACTTTTATTGTGCTAAAGCAAAAAAATAGGTTACTGTTAAATTATATCTTTTTTTACTACTAGCTTTAGAACATACCATTATTTATCATGATTTCAGACTGTGAAATCAATTTTCTTCACCTATAATAATTTTTTCTCACCTAGTAGGAGTAAATTTTATAAACAATTGATTTCTGTCACTTTAGATATTTCAGTTATTTGTGCAATTTTTACTAATTAAACCCAAGGAAATAGGCTTTAAAATTATGCTTTAAAAACCGTAAAAAAAACAAAACTAGTTTTGGCTTCTAGTCCACTATTGCACTGGCAGCCTCAAAAAGTTAAAAATAGTTATTAATAAAAATCTTTTCCACATTATGCAGACTTTATAACGGACCCTGTATATTAAGGTGTAGTATAAATATAGTTATTACTAGTTAATCAAATTAAAAATTAGCTATTTACTTTGCTAAAAACTATGATAAAAATCGTAATGGAAATTTAATCTTTAAAAATCTTATCAGTTCGAAGAATTTATTTTCGCAAATATCATTTATTAATGCTACTTGATCTTTTTTTTGTCGTCTATATGATATATGCACTTAATCACTTGATTAAAATTATTTGGTACTGCTTCAATAACAAAGTATATTACGATATACAGTATATCGAAATATACTTCGTAAGTGAAGTAGTACCAAATAATTTTAAGCAAGTGACTAATTGCACGGGACCACAAAAATTTTCTGTTATTTAGATCAGAAATAGTTTTTTAGGTATATTTTTGGTCGTTGAACACAAATCCGTCGTTCGTTTTGGCCCATCACGTCAAGATTTTTCTTTAAATACAAAAAAATATTTTTTTGTTCGAAAATTTTATTTTGCTCATATTTTCCAAAATATTAATCTAAAATATGCCTATATTATTGGAAGCAGCGCGTCGAGATCTATCGACATGAATTTAAATTTAAAAAAATCCAAGCGATCGCCGAAATTGCCGATTTTGACCATATCTCAGATTCTTTTTTAATTTGGTCTATGATCTATGTCGATAGATCTCGATGCGCTGATTCAAAAAATATACAATACATGCAATTTTTGTTTCTCAAAACGTGTAATTTTGATTTTTGTATTTTTCTCGAAAACGGTTAATCTTTTTTAGTTTTATTGAAAGCGATTAAAATCTCTTTAACCCATTAAGGTACCGTGTATATCGAAATATACTTCGTAAGTGAAGTAGTACTAAATAATTTTAAGGAAGACTAATTGCACAGGACCACAAAATGTTTCTCTCAGTTGCAGTAGATCAGAAAAGATTTTCTAGGTGTATTTTTGGTCGCTGAACACGAATCCGTCGTCCATTTTGGCCCATCATGTAAGGATTTTTTTTTTTTAATACAAAAATCTATTTTTTTTGTTCGAAAATTTTATTTCGCTCATATTTTCCAAAATATTAATCTAAAATATACCTATACTTTTGGAATCAGTGCATCGGACGACGGATTCGTGTTCAGCGACCAAAAATACACCTAGAAAACCTTTTCTGATCTACTGCAACTGAGAAAGGCCAAAACGGATGACGGATTCGTGTTCAGCCACCAAAAATACACCTACAAACCCATTTCTGATCCACTGTAATCGACAAAAAAAATTGTGGTTCTGTGTTGTCAATACGTCTGCACTAAAATTATATATATTTTTCTTGTTTCGACCAAAGTTCATTTTATAGATAATATCTGATGAAATGTGTTTACGATGAACTTTGGTCGGCCAAATTTTCGAAATACCGCTGTGGCCACATTGGCCAATCCCAGGTCAGGTTTATGATAAATAAATTAATAAAACTTACCAATTTATTAAAAGCAGAATATGTTACAAATTGGAATGCCCAATAAAACTAGATAGTGTTTATCTCGTTTCGGAAAGCGCTTCAATTTTATAGCTGCATATTCGTATCGACTATAAAAGATAAACTAACACATAAACAAAATTTAGTTTTATGATTGGAAATAATTTTAAACAAATTAGGTTTTGTAGTTTTATTGCATACGATTTGAAAAATGTTTTTTGCTGAAAACCACAAAAAAATGAATAAAATAAAAGTATATTGTCAAATAGTGATTTTTTCGAGGACTATGTACCTACACTGAAAGAAATTACATTGAAAAGGCGTAAAAAAATACACTCTATAAATGTGTAAATTTTACACATTTATATAAATGTACATCAACATTGATGTGACACTACACACGTGAGGTGATTTTGACCTAGTGTGTATTTTTACATCCATACCTTCTACAACAATACACTCGGAGCTCAAGAAAGTGTATTTTTATAAACATACCTTTAGCAACAATACACCCGAAGTATAAAAATAACACTTCTGATGTACAAGCCAGCCAATTGCGGGCGTTAAGCTAGTCACGTGAAGACAGAATCCCTGCTTCATCGAGTCTGGTGGCTGTCGACCATTATAATTGTTTACGTTTGTAAGAGCGTACGTATAATTTTGTGTATGCTAGATTTTTCAAAGAAATAATTGGTAAGTGTTGATTAAAAGTAAATATTTAAAAAGTGTGATTAATACAATATCCTTAAAACATACATTTTATATTTTACTTATTTAGGCGGTAACACTGGCCTGCAAATTTGTTAAGACTTGTGTATGTATTCTGTTTTTATTTTATATTGGTTTGGACTTTTTGTAGCGCTGATTACAAATATACGTTTTATTTTTCTGTTGCGTAGTTTTTCCATAAAACACTATTCATAAATAACAAAATGGGTATTTTATTTTACCCACTTGGTATAATAGTATATGTATATACCCTACAAGTATATTTACGCGTTGGTGTAAACTTTACACACTGGATGTAAAAATATAAAACACATCGCAAGTGTTGATTAAAAGTAAATATTTATAATACACATCGCATTTATATTAACGCTTCGAGTGTAAATTCACATCAGCAGCAGCTGCAGGTAAATTACCCATGCACGTGGATGTAAAAATTTATCTCAGTGTAGTACGACACGACTTATATGTAGGGTTACTGTAGATCAAAAAAACAAGAAAAAAAATTGTATACATGTAGTTGCAAAAATAGATTCTAAGGGAATTACAGTCTCACAAAATACACCATTTTTAAAGGGCCATAAAAACGATTTTTGGACACACCTATAGGAACTTTTTTTTTAGCTTTTGATGTAGAATCGCCGTGCCTTATTAAAATTTTGGTTTTAAACATTTTAGCGTTTATTTTTTAATTCTAAAACGATTCATCCTACGGTATTAGAAGAATAGTACTTTTTATGTGTTTTTACCTGGTGAATACTGCTTTAATAATATATCTAGAAAAAAGTTAAGCAGTAAAAAGTTTGGGACTAAAAAATGATAAGACCCCTTGACCTCGGCTTCCCTGGTTGAAGTAACATGCAAATACCATTGGCTAATATGCCTTAATAAGGAAAGATCACATGCAATGCCGTGTTGCTTTAACCCAACGGGTTCCTGAGTTATTAAATAAAAATCGAATTTCTAGAACATTTGTTTTTGGACATACATTTATAGGAACTTTTTTTCGTATTTTTTTAATTAGAATTACTAATTACTGTGTCAGTTTCTTGAGACACCATGTATGTAGCAGTTATTAAAATATTAAGGATTATCATGATAAATGGACCACCCTGTACATCAGCAAGTATACTTGCGGATTTATTTTAAGTACTTAAATCAAATGTTTTGCTTGATAGAAGCTGAAAACGTATCTTACCTAGACCAAGAGGTTGAAACTTGATTCAAGAAACTTTTTTCGTTTGAATATTAAAATTTGTCGTTTTAAAGAAATATTAATGAAAGATAACCTTGATACTAACCATTTCAAATACTAAAAATAATGAACTGAAAACAAATAATTGATTTTATACAATACATACAGATAATAAGACAATTACCAGCTTTATTTTAAATAGATAAACTCAATAATAACTCCCGCGTGGCTTTTACTTTATTGAGTGGATAATTATTTATTTTACCCACTCAACTGTTACTTGTCAAATTATTTTCTTGTAAATGTCATTAAAATTTTTAATTAAAATATGAATTCCTAAGCTATTTATTGGATAAAACCTTGTATGACACTCATGGGTTAACCAATATTACCCTCTCGAAAATTAACCTGCTTGGCTGACGCCTCGCAGGTTAATTCTCTCATGGGCAATATCTTACTTTACCCACTAGTACCATAAATAACTATTATCCAACACCTTCACAGAAACACTTGTTTTGAGCACTATTTTAGCACTATAAATAGAAGCACGTTAACTAAACCATAAAAATTAAAGAAAACCCCAAATTATTCTTTAGTTTTTGAATAAAATACTGTTTTTATTAAAAATTCTGTCATCACCGCGTCCATTTTGACGTTTGTAAGAAATGTAAAACTAGCAATTGTTTATTTTTAATAGGCATACTTAGGCCATGGCTACCTATTATTTTAGTATTAAGAAAACTTAATCTTAATATTTTTGACATAATTTTTCGCAAAATTATAGATTTTTATTTAAAAATAAAAGGTGTTGGATAAAATTAAATTCTCAACTCGTGTATTAAGTAATTTTATCCACTTAATACACTAGTTAAGAAAATATTTTTTTTTTATATTTTCCGTTTGTACATGAAGATATTTTTCTAGTAAAAATTATCGCCGGAATCTGGTCACAAAATTAAATTTTTTCACCGCATTTAAGATATTTTCTTGCCATCGTGAAACCCTCAAAAATCAATATTTAACTTAATTTAAATGAAGTTCTAAAGAAGACGCGATATCAAATTACCTAATGTACACAATTTTAAAATCCTGTAAAATTCAATTTGTACAATCCCTATTACGTTGAAATTATTTTCCTACATCGCATCGTATAGCCTTAACGGATTATGTATCTTGCCAACGCTTAAACTTAGCATACAAATCTGGGGATTGTACAAAGTGGAAATAAAACCAGGGGGATGACAAATCTTATAACAGTATCGTTCCGGACCGTCACCATCAATAAATATAGGCAGTATGCCCGGAAAAATTATTTTAAATTACAAAAAAGAGTATGGTCAAAAAGTCCTCTGACAGATTTGTACAGAGTTGTATTTTTTGAATGTTTATTTAATTAAAAAGGAATTGAGCAAAATTTCAGCCCTCCACTATTTTACAAATAATAGATACACTGAAAAAAGTGTCTTGACATGTCGTGCTTTGACCAAAATTTTATCAAATATTGTATTTTAAAACTAAATTAAACTGAGAAACACGTTTTTTATTAGGTTTTTTGATTACGGAAGTTTACCTTTGAAAAATATAACCCAAACCTCAAACTTGTCAAGCCGGTGAAAGATAAAATTCTTAACCGGGAAAAACTCCTGCAAAAAACTTATCACTTCGAAAGAAAAACGAATACCGACTGTTTTCCTACTCTCTACTCAAAAGTTGATAAGTAAACAAAGACTTCTAAAAAAACTCTCAAAACTGACACAAGTAGGTACCACTCGTTATCATTAAGCAGGGTAATTTCCCGATTCGTCCGGCTCTACCGTGTCAAGGCCAAATTTTGCCCCGATCGGAAATTTCATTTTTCTTACTTACTTGAGGGCGCAGAATCCGAATCTGACCTTAGAAAAATTCCAGCAACCCACATTTTTGAGATATAACTCCAGGAAATAATGACATCTTTTTTCAAAATCTTAAAAAAAGAGTAGGATTTTGAACATTTTAGAAATATTTAAAAAAATACGAGTAATTTAAAAATCCATATGCAAAGGACCTACTGTCAAAGTAAGTACGCAAAAAAAAATAAAAAGCTTAAAATTAAAGTGCAGATTTTACTTAATTGATCATTTGTGGCAAAATTATCAAATATGTATAAAAATTTCTTAGGACTTAATTTTTAGATTATACAATTATCTATAAAAATATTTATACAATTTTTTTTTTATTTTGCTCAGTTTGTTCGTAAAAAGTAAATAAATAAAAAAATAATAAAATTAAAGCACACAGTGTAAAATATTTTCCGAGCACAAAAAATATATTTTTCTTATCAATTTAAAGGCGCAAAATCTGAATTTGACCTTAAAAAAATCCAGCACGTCTAATTATTTAAATTGTAACACAGGCAATTATGCCAATTTAAAAATAATTTATAAAAAGCTATATTACTTATTTTTTTTTGTTTTTTTTTTAATTGTTTTAAATAATAAAAATATCACTTCATTACTTAAGGACCGTATTACGTAACATATTTTTAGTTTACTATCATGATTAAGTGGCACTAAGCTTGTCCCCTTATTCACCCCTCTTTTCACCCCCCACCACTACTTAGTTGTGTCACAGGAAAAAAAATATATTTTTTTCCCTAGTATCCCTACGTATTAAAGTTTCCATAATCTACGTTGGGTATTTTTTAACTAATATTGAGTAGCCGAATCCAAAGAGCTTAGCAGGGTAAGCAGGTAAAAAGTGCCCCAGCCCGATTTGAGCTGAATATTTGTGCAAAAGTTAGCTCCCATAGAGGTCAGTTAATTCCCAGATTTTCAGCCCCCAACGACCCCCAGGGGGGTCAGAATTAATTTTTTTAGTTCGACATGAATCATTTTTTTCTCTGGTCCTGCTGATCCGATTGACTTCAAATTTAGAACACATAATAAGGACTATAGGTATAGTCTACAAAAAAAATATTGTCGATTTGCGACTATTCTAACCTATAAAAAAAATCACTTGTATTTTTTGAAGGGCCGAAAAGGCCCATTTTTGGCCTAACACACCCGCCATTTTTTTTTACGTTATGTATTCGTATTCGATCTAAAACATATCAAAAATTTAATTTTTTTCATGTGGTAGAACAGTGTCAAAAAAAATAAAAACTGCGTCATTTGTAGTAGTATAGAATTAAGAATATTATTTGGAATAATCGAATTTTTATTTAATATAGATAGGTCCAAAAATAAATATTGAAAATAAATAACAAAAAATGTTTATTTTATAGAAACCAAGCAAAATTAAAATCATAGTCAATTGACGATCATAAAAATTAAAGTGTAAAGTATATACAGGGTGTATTTGAAATAGTGTAGGAAATTTTAACAGGTGATTCTACATGATAAAATATGACAAAAAGTTCCTATAAATATATGTCTAAGAATGCGTCATAAGGGAGCTACGCCCCTTTGAAATAGGCTAAAAAAATCGGTTTTTATTTAATAACTCAGGAACCCTTTGAGATATATTAACAAGGTTTTGCACGTGAATTAATCCTAATAAGGCCCATCTTTGTATGTTATTTTCACGTACTTATTTAAACCAGGGGTGTGCGAAACGGGGGGGCCTTATCAGTTTTTTGTCCCAAACTTTTTTCTGTGTAACTTTTTTGCAATTCTATTTTTGAAATATGATTCCTCAGGTCAAAATACATAAAAAAGGTACTCTTGTTGTAATACTGTAGGATTAACCGTTTTCGAGAAAAGTTCATTTGAAGGTGAAATTTCACGGTTCGAGGACGAAAAATTAAATACTAAAATGTCGAAAACCAAAATTTTAATGATGCAATGTTATTCTACATCAAAAACTAAGAAAAAAAGTTTCCATACATGTAGGTCGAAAAAACGCTTTTAAAGCTACCATAGCCCTTTAAAAATGGTGCATATTTAGGAGACCATAGCTCCATTAGGATTGATTTTTGGAAGTACCTGTATATGAGGTTTTTTTCTTAGTTTTTAATGTACATTCGCCCTCCATCATTAAAATTTTGGTTTTCAACATTTTAGTATTTAATTTTTCGTCCCCCCCGTTTCGCACACCCCTGGTTGAAATAAGTACATGAAAATAAGACATAAAAACGGGCCTTGGTAGGATTAGTTGACGTGCAAAACCTCGTTGATATATCTCAAAGGGTTCCTGAGTTATTAAATAAAAACCGATTTTTTTAGCCAATTTCAAAGAGGCGTAGCTCCCTTATGACGCATTCTTAGACATATATTTATAGGAACTTTTTGTCATATTTTATCATGTAGAATCACCTGTTAAAATTTCCTACGCTATTTCAAACACACCCTGTATATACTTAACACTAATTTTTATGATCCTCAATTGACTATGATTTTAATTTTGCTTGGTTTCTTAGAATAAACATTTCTTGTTATTTATTTTCAATATTTATTTTTGACCTATTTATATTAAATAAAAATTCGATTATTCCAAATAATATTCTTAATTCTATACTACTACAAATGCGTACCTGACGCAGTTTTTATTTTTTTTGACACTGTTCTACCACATGAAAAAAATTAAATTTTTGATATGTTTTAGATCGAATGCGAATACATAACATAAAAAAAAATGGCGGGTGTGTTCGGCCGAAAATGGGCCTTTTCGGCCCTTCAAAAAATACAAGTGATTTTTTTTATAGGTTAGAATAGTCGCAAATCGACAATATTTTTTTTGTAGACTATCCCTATAGTCCTTATTATGTGTTCCAAATTTTAAGTCAATCGGATCAGCAGGACCGGAGAAAAAAATGATTCATGTCGAACTAAAAAAATTAATTCTGACCCCCCTGGGGGTCGTTGGGGGCTGAAAATCTGGGAATTAACTGACCTCTATAGGAGCTAACTTTTGCACAAATACTCAGCTCAAATCGGGCTGGGGCACTTTTTACCTGCTTACCCTGCTAAGCTCTTTGTCTTCAGAATATTTTTATCTCCCATAATTTTAGAACAAAAGTAGGCTAAAATAATTATTTTTTACCACTGTCGTCTCATTTTTCTTAGAAACCTGAGGTATTAGAAATATTCTGAGGCCAGATTCGGTCTCTGCGACCCAAAATTAGTTAAAAGACATATGACTGCAGTCGGGGAAAGAAACCGTTTTGCCTAGTGTTACCATTAATGGTAATGCATTAACTTGTAAATATATATCTAGGGTAAAACCCCCAATCGTTGGCATTCCGCTAATTATTGGCACTGGAGTGATATTTTCGTTTATATAAAAAAAATCTCCATTGGTACCTTAATCTAACTATATTTTTTACGAAGTGGCAATATTGCTAAATATTATACTTTAAATGCGATAAATATATTTTTCCTGCCCTGGGCAGTAGAATCTCAGCAGTTTCGTGTAAACTACGTAAGTGTGAATTTTTAAGGTTTACGCTAAGGAATTGCTTTAAGTAGAAGGTTAATAATAGATGTTTATTGATGGACTTACTATTTTTTCTCGATAATTTTAATAAGTATATGCATTCTACTTATTAATTAGCCTTAAAAACTTTATTTTTCTTTATATTTTTATTTAATTTCGACGGTGCCAACAGTTGGTATACAAAACTAAACTAAATTCTAATTATTGCCCTAGGTGCCAATAATTAGCCTCTTTAGTAAAAATGCTATTCCAATTATTGCCAACCAGTTAAAATGCTAAATTAATAGAATTAATAAAATAAAATTGAATAGATTTATTACTTGTACGGTTAAATATACATACGTATTGCCACATCTGATATAAGACAAAACCAAATCCATATTTTAAAGCGAGTGGGCTATTATACAAAAGATACAGTTGTTGCTAAAAACCTATTTCAAATAAATGAGTTCTAAACAGCGTTTGATGAAAAACTTACAGTTTTTCCTCAATGCATATACACGTATATAAATTTTACACTTAATTTTGTCTATAAACTTAATTTTTCTTTAGAATTTAATTCTTTACCACGGTGCCCATAATAGGTGTCCAAATTATATTAAAGTCCTATTATTGGCACAGGTTTATTGTAGTAACTATTAGGTAACTAATATTTTAACTTTAATATAGAGATATTTAAAATGTTGTATTTCTAAAATAAATTTGAGTTTATGTTTACAGACTTTAGTTAATATGTATTAAACTGCAATATTCAAATTTAAATATTTTTTTTGATACTAAAATGTTTATTATTCAACAAAAAGTAGGTACTCAGTAATTTTTTTCCGTTGCTTCAAATCAAAAATTAGGTGCCAATAATAGGAAAATCTGGATGCCAATCATTAGCAAAAAGGTGCCAATAATACGAAATTGTGTGTTCTTGTAATTAATTTAAAAAATTCTTTAATATTATTAAGATCTCAGTTTAAATTTTATATAATATATAAAATAGAATAACTACTAAATGATGTAAAATATTTTATTCTTAATAACATGAAATATTTAATAAGTTATAATGATATATATATATGTGGAAAATTTCTTAAAGTGCCAATAATTGGGGGTTTTACCCTATGCAAAAAATACGTTTTTAAAAAAAAAATTTTTTTCCGTGTTTAGCAAAAATTTGCAAAATTTTTTTTTCCGTAGGATAATTAACTAATGGTTACTTTTTTGTATTTATGATTTAAACTGATAGTTAATATTTTTACGTTTCGAGGACCTTTATATTAGGATACGTATCCTATATACAGACACTTTATTAATTATGTTATATATATATTTAGACATACCTGAGGATAATTAAGAATATATTCTATGATTAAAAAATTTAGTTTATTTTGCAGATAGTTTTCTTGAAATAAAGATTTTCACGAAAATAGGATATTAAATGTATTTTTAAGTTTGATTAAATTTTTATTATATTAAATGCTTTAATTTTAAGTATTTCTCTAAAACTGATGACATTTACCTAAAAAAAATAGCCCTAATTCGTACAAATAGAGTTAAGTATTAAAAGCATATCTAGTAAAGGAAGCATTCTATAGTTTGGATGAATTTTTTAACGCAAACATTGGGAACATCACAATTTAGTGTCACAGCCCCTAAATTTTGCTGTTGTCTTTTTTTTTATTTTTTTTTGTAATTTATTTTTAATTAACTGCGCTAATTTGAGTCTAAAGAGTTTATATGACTTTTTTTTTATTTTTTTTTTCTCAACCACAGTTGAGTTTTTTTTTCATTTTTTTGCGCTTTTTTTATATAAGTGATCGACCACTTATATTTTTTTTATCTTTTTCGGTAACACTAACTTTATATGAACTCTTTACCGGCCTCTTTCTGGTGTAAATGCACGATGCATTAATTTTTTTTACGTATTTGACGAGTGTAAGACATGAAATATGTTATAAACACAATAAATATCTTTGAATCTTTGAATCTTTGAATCTTTTTCAAAAAACGGTGCGTCATATTGACTTCGCCATTTCAAGTTATGGACATTGGTCTACATCAACATAATCAAAAGAAACCATTGGACACGTTTTTGGAGAGAAACAAAAATAAAATTTTGGGCCACCCTTTTGGTGCGTAATTTTTTCTCTATTTTATTCGAAAAAAGCGATATCAAAAATAGTCACATGCAAAAACTTAGAATTTTGTCCCTGTTTTTTCCTGACCCACTGTGCCACGCCATGATCGAGCCAGAGGATATTTCTCTCTGTGTATTCTTTCGAACTGCCACCATCAACGCATATTAGGCAGTAGGTTTGTTCTTGTTGACATCTCCCAAATTGTATTATGAAGCTCTTTAAAACTCCCCCATATCATTTCCAAGACGTATACGATTTTTTTCTTTTTAACCTTCGTCAGCGAGAGATGACAGTTAGAAAGGAAAATCTTATGACATTATTTATATGTTTATTTATTTATAGGTGTTATTTTTTAGCTTTGAAGCTCGATTTTTTATTTATTTTACCTAAAAAGTTTTTTATTGCGGGTTTCAAAGTCAAGAAATGGTTAATAAAATAAAGAATAATTTTATTTTACCGTTTTTTTTTTAATTCTACAAATAATAACCCAGTCAAATAATAAATGTAAATTGCAATAAATCTACACGGGCTGATATTTTAAAGGGTAGTAGTGGATGGTTACAGAACACTCCTGTTAGTTTTTCACCGGGTGATTTGCCTAAGGGGTGTCCGCTATCTTAAATTTTAGAGGTGGGTTGCTTAATATGCATCTTACGATAAAAATGCATATAACCAATTTGGTTAAGAAGGAAATTTGCAACAATTTTTGTTTGAATGATTTTTTTAACATATTAATGACAATCGAGTTAATTTAAAAATAGCTATGTTGGAGGTGAAATTGGTTTTTGCCATTTTTCGGCCAGATTATTCATCGGCCGATAAAAGTGGTTATAGGCAAACTTGTAGCTCTTGAAATTCTCTATAAGTTTCATACACTATAAATTTTCATCTGTTACTTTGGTACGCTTACAGAGGGCGCAACTCGACTTTCACCGCCCACTGTAACTGTAACAAAATACTTAAGATAATTCATAATACATAAAACTTATAGAGAATTTCAAGAGCTACAAGTTTGCTTATAACAACTTTCATCCTCAGATAAATAATTTGGCTGAAAAATCGAAAAAAACTTTTTTACCCCCAACAAATTCACATTTGAAAATTTATAACTCGATTGTTATTAATATAATAAAAAAATTATCCAAACAAAACAGGTTGGAAATTTTTACTTTTACAAAATTGGTTATATACATTTTTATCGTAAGATGCATATTTAGCAGTTATCTCGTTTTGACTTTCCCTAAAATTAAGATAGCGGACACCCCTTACGCAAATCACCCAGTGAAAAACTAATTGGAGTGTTCTGTTAGTATCCACTACTACTCTTTAAAATATCAGCCCGTGTACATTTATTGCAATTTAACGCAGGAATTTTTTGTTATTTGATTGGACTAATAAATTTTAATAACTAACATCAGTCAATATCTTTATGAAATAGTGTATAGTATTTATTAATTAATTATCTTTAGGGGACACAATGGTGGCAGGGAGTTTTTTTTTAATGGAACGGGAGTTCGTGTGATACATAATTTTAAAGCTTTATAAATTGTTTTCTTGACCATATAATTTTTAAATCTTTTTTAAGGTGTTTTGTTAAAAATTCGATTTTTTTTAAATTTCATTTATATCATTTAAAATTCTGCGAAGCCATTGTTCGCAAAAGGCTACAATATCTCGAACAGGTATACCAAAGACTTGCAGATATATCCCAAGTAGCCACCAAAAACTCTTGAGCTTCTTTGGAAGCCTAAAGTTTGATTTGGACTTAATTATAAAGGGGACCCACAATAGATTTCATTGGTTTGAAAGGCACTATGTTGCCTCATTATTATAATTATCTAATAATTATAATTATCTAGAAATCGATCGCTCGTACTTTCCTATAACTTTAAAAATAAAGGAGTTGCAGGGCTAAGGAGTTTTAAGTAACAAACCCTGTATATAATTATACAGGGCGGGCCATCTAAGACGTATAGGGAATTTTTTGGCGTTATTTCTAAAGCTATCAATTTAAAATTAAAACTATTGATTATAGACCCAATAAGCTATTAGTCTGACCAAACAAAACATTTTACCTAGCTTTTATTTTGGAGTTGCGGCCATATGAAACTGAATTTCAATGATAAAGTTTAGTTAAAACTTGAAAATCTAAAAATATTTGCTTTTCTTTAACGTTCAATACTTTTTGTAACTAGTAACTCAATTTTTTAAACAAAAAATCTAAATTGAAAAATTAATAATTTTAAAATTTTCTTACAGTGTATTTAAATAAAATGATTTTATTTAGTTTGCTGTGATAAAATTTTTCTAATCGTGAGTCTTTCATAAATGTCAATTTATTTTACCTATGATGTCAAATGACTTTTTCTTTCGCAATAACTATGTTCGAAATTAAAACTTATTTTTTTGATAAATTAGTGAAAAATGGATTAAAAAATAGGAATCAGTTAAAAGTGCTTCTGAATTTTATCACCAACCAGCATAATTTGAATACATGTAGTTTTTGAACGTTTTAAGAACTTTTATAAAAATAAGGTCTACACAATAAATTTATAACTAAAAACAAATAAAAAAAACTAAATAGATACGTATTTGAATTTTTATTTAAGTTAAGCAATTAGAAGTATAATTTAGTTCATTGTATTAGCTCTTGTATCTCTTGGCTTCCGAGACAAGTAAAACCCAAATTTAAGTAAAACTCGAGGTAAAACTGCACCATTTTTATGAAAAATAAACACGCACCAGGCTTTTCTTGCTTATTTATAATCTTTTATCACTTCCAAGTTATAACATTAAAACTTCTCACTGAATAATAATTTTTCGCCAAACCATGGTTTACAAACTGTAACTTCCTAATACATGCTATTATTTTATTTTTCTAAATATCTATTTATTTATTGTAATTATTAAGTATTTTTCTTGTTCATAAATAAAAAACTAACATTTTCAAAATTATTCAAACCACTGACAAGTTAATTGTCATTTTACAAGATTTAGTAAAGTGTCACAGCAAGCTTTATCTACTTGCGTTCAACTCATACACTGTTAAAAAATTTTAAAAATAACTATTTTTTAATTTCAGTTTTTTGTCTTAAAACTAACGTTATTAGTTAAGAAAAGTATTGAACGTTAAAGAAAACGCAACAGTTTTTCAGATTTTAGAAGTTTTAACTAAAGTTTACCAATTAAATTCAGTTTCATATGACCGTAACTCCAAAACCAAAGCTAGTTAAAAAATTTTGTTTAGTCAGATTTATAGCTTATTGGCTCTATAATCAATAGTATCAATTTTAAATTGGCAGCTTTAGAAATAACTCCAAAAAACGCCCTGTACGTCTTAGATGGCCCGCCCTGTATAATTGTAGTATATTTTTATCTATACTAACTATACTAGTTTGCACTTTGTATTTAAAAATTTAAGTATAGATTAAAATATTTAAAACCTTAATTGGTTTCAATATCAAATTTATTAAAAAACAAAACAATGGGGGTAATATTTATCATCAAGTGCATATATGCATTACCTATAATTCAATTAAATTGTATACTCTAATTAAGTACTTGTATACAACGACCTAAAATAATATAAAATAGTAAAAATGAGGAATAACTTATCAAAAGTTTCATAAAAAGTTACAAGTTTAGGAAAAAAATGCTCAGGCAGGTCGATTCATATTTTTAATTTTGCAAATTTTGGTTCACACCAAATTTTATTACAATTTCACCCCCTTGTATTCACCCATTCCAATTTTTTCAAATAGCCACCCATTTTATTTAAAGCCCTTTACCAAATAAGGCTTTATCATAAACCGTTAGAAAGCTTATAAAATAACCTTTTTAACGATGTGTCACAATGGGTAGGTTGCTATTTGAAAAAAAAAGTTGTGATGCGAGGGTGCAAGGGGGGAAATATTTTGGTAACTTTTTTACACAAAAATTTGCAAAATTATAAAAACAAATTAACCTGTCCGAGTGTTTTCTTAGAAAACTTATGACTTAAAAGTTAATCGGGTGATTCCAGACTTAATGTGCTAATAAGAACCACCTTAAAACAATTTTGTACCTTTAAAAACTTTGCTGAATATAAATTCTGTGGGAAGTTTTTTGTTATTTAAACTGAGAAGAATAATTTAGAGTTAACAAACTTTAACTTTAAACTTAAAGGAAATTTTATGAAAATATGTAAGGGAACGATCAAGTATTACGTAACGCAAATTTTGATCATTTTGGACCCCCACCCCCCATGTATCTGAAATATCGTATGAATATCGTATGAATATCGTATGAATATCGTATGAATATCGTATGAATATCGTATGAATATCGTATGAATATCATATGAATATCGTATGAATATAGTATGAATATCGTATGAATATAGTATGAATATCGTATGAATCCGGATTATGAAAATGTAATATTCTTTTTGCACGACCAAGACTAAAACCTAATTTTATGCTTTCATTTTCGGGACTAAACTTGCCGTTTTTCTCCCTAGGGAATAAAAATCACGGTAACCTTGATAATATTAAAATATTATACATACTATGTGCTTAGCTGGTTCAAAAATTAGGTTTGATGGTGTTTTGTAATAAATTAGCGATTCAAACCAATTTATTTGATTTTAGCAAAGAAAACCTATAAAAATAACATTGTTAAAACAATTTATACATAACTTAAAATTTATCATCTTCGTCCATTTTTTTGACGTTTGTGTCAACCATATTAAAAAAAAATAGAAATCGCGAAAGCCATGAAACTGACTTTTCGCAATTTACAGGCATCTTGATTAAATTACGAAAATAAAACAACTGATGTTAGACGCGTGGTTTTTAATTTTAATTTTATCTACCTACCTAAATTATGTTTGGTCCTGCAAAAAATAGTGTATATACCTCAGAACTAAACTTGGCTGTTTTAGTCCCTTGCATTTCTGTTTCCCTCGCTCGCTACGCTCGCTCAGAAAACACTAATACAGCGGGACTAAAACAGCCAGTTTAGTCCCTTGGTATATAAATAACTATTTCCTACGACCTAGTGCTCATTTTTCACCCGTTGCCATGACAGCGGTCGGGAAGTGAAAATCAGCTGATTTTATATATCTGCTGTCAGAGAATGAGTAAACGTCAAACACATAATCTCAAATTGACAAATTAATTGTTAGACAATTTTTGCGTCCTTTGGATGTTTAGGTGTTAGGTCGTAGGAAAAATAGTATACGCACCTCGACTCACACTATTTTCAGTGCACTTCGAGTGCTTTTTTTACTCGGCTGCACCTCGTAAAAAAATTAGGAGTCTAGTGCACTGAAAACTAGGGTCGCGTACTCGATGTGTAATATACTATTGTATAAAACCACCATATTAGTTTTTATACCGTGTCAAAAGTCCGTCCCCCTTTAACTTTCCCTTTTATTTTAGAACGGTTTAAGATAACAAATTAAAAAAAAAATAGACTGAAAATAACATTATGTCACTTATTTAGACAGTCAAAAATAAAATTAGAATTTTTTTTTAATTATATTAGGGAACTTTAGTTTTGATTTTTGGGAATACGCAGCAACTGAACCTACTATAGTAAAGTACACTGTCTTGATTTTATTTTTAACTGTTATTTATTTGTTTAAATAATGTTTTGTTTATGTGAGTGTTTATTGTTAGTGACAATGACTAATCTTTGGCTTTAATTCTCTGTTCGAAAACGACGAAAATCCATCGTCGAAACGTTACAGCAAATTAGATAACAATTTTAGTCAGATCCAAAGCCCTATTCCCCAAAAATCAAAACTAAATTATACAAATCGGGCAAAAACTTTCAATTTTATATTAGGGAACGTTCAAGTATAACGTAACGCAAATTGTACCAAAATTCATACACTTCATACCCCGGTTCTCGCGTTATTATGGTTTATAGAGATTTCATATTTTGGATACCCCCCCTAATAGGGGGGGTGTTAGGGGGGTAGCCAAAACATGACATCTCTACAGCCTTGAATAACGCAAGAACCGAGGGATGAAATGTATGAATTTTGGTACATTTTGCGTTACGTAATACTTGAACGTTCCCTTACTTTACTTTTAGACAGTAAGAAATATTAGAAATTTTAAAGGATAGTTAAAATAAAATTTGTAAAAATATAATTAGAAAAAAGATGAATAGAAAATATACCGTTTTTGGTTTGGTTTGTTATGAAACTAGTACTTTAATATACTATTATAAAAGGATGCGAAAGCTAAGTGAAAAATAGTATTGGAATCAACTGGAAGGTAAGCGATTGGTTTAACATTGGTTTCTCCTGAAGAAATTTTAACTAAAATATAATATCTGGGATTTCACTGTGAGTGGTTCTGTAATGTCCAGGCTTTAACGAGGATTCATCGTCCGTTTTGTTTTTCAATTTTGCTCCCTAAATTTTGCTGGATTTTATAAAACTACTTATTCTTAGAAAACTTGAAAATTATCTGATTAAGTTTATCAGATTAATACTAATCACTATAAAAGAAGAAACCTAAAGCACAGTTAGCAACATTGCACGTATCCGTATTTTAGATTACGTAATTTTAATTGCATCTTTTTGAATTTTTGTGTTATTTGTATTATTTAAATGGCGACCGCCCAAGAACAAAGTGATAACAACGAAATGAGAGAAAATGATTTTAATTTGGATAAGTCCTTTATGCAAAAGGCGATTGATGAGGCAAGACGCAGCAAAGATCCAATAACTCAAGTCGGAGCATGTATTGTAAATGGTAGCAATGATATAGTTAGCGTGGGTTACAATTGCATGCCGAAGGACAGTGATGAATATCCATGGTGTAAAGGAGATGGTCTGGACAACAAACATTTGTATGTATGCCATGCAGAACTAAACGCAATTTTAAACAAAAAATCAACTGAAGGAAACAATTGCAAAATTTACGTAACATTATTCCCTTGCAATGAGTGTGCAAAAGCAATTATACAATCAGGTATTACCGAAGTGATATACAAATCAGAACCTGACAAACCTAAAGTTAAATATGATGCCTCTAAAAAAATGTTTAATACTGCAGAGATTAGATATAGACAGATATAGAATAAAAAAAAAACAAATAATTAAATTAATGTTGAAAAAAGAGAATAGGGAACGTTCAAGTATTACGTAACGCAAATTTTGATCATTTTGGACCCCCCCTGTAACGCTATTTTCCTATACCATTAACATGGGCGTAACACTCCAAAATGACCCCCACCCCCCTTAGGAGCGTTACGTAATACTTGAACGTTCCCATAGTAATGGACAAAATATGTCATATCAAGTGCGTACATTAAGTCTGTAATCCCCAGTAGTCGGCGAATTTCCAGTACTCGCATAGACGCCGCGGCGCGCCGAGTCGACTCTAGCGCTGAAGCGAGGTTTTAAATATTTACATTTTTATTTCTTTTTATCTTGATTTTTTTTAATGATTCCCTTTAAACGAGTAAGGTGGCAAAAAAATTAATGGACAAATAAAAATTAAAAACTTTCGTATTCCTAAAAGATAAAAATCGAATGTCGTTTTTTTCTTTGAAAAACACCGATATATATACGTATATATAGTTAATATGTATAGTTAATATTGTTGTAGGAAACAAATTAGTTGTCAAATGTTTCGATTTATACACTCAGAAAAATCTTATCTTGTAAAATCAATTAGAAATTATTTTAATTTAAAAAAAATGCCTTTTAAAATATTAAAAGTAAAAACTTTACGTTTTAGTTATGAATAATATTAATTAAAAAAAATAATTTTTACACCAAAACGTTTTTCACTTTAAAGTAAAAGTATTGTTCCTTAATTTCCTATTTTATTGTTTTCTTAATAAATTTATAATATTTCCCTTTATATTGTTGAAAAATATCAATATATTAAAAGAATTCTTTTTAAAATAACCAGTTTTTGTATTCAAATCATTTCTAGTTTACAAATTATTTAAAAGGAAACATTTTTAAAATTACAATGAATATTTTTATTTTTACGATGTCTTATAAAATTAAAAAATATCCTTTTGAATTAACAAAAAACACTGTCGGAGCAAAAACATATTGGTTTTCTTTTAAATCATATGACTTTTGTTTGATTTTGAGTGTAAAAATTTCCCTCATAATTCGGCAAAATTATTTCGTAAGTCTATAGATCTATGTTTCTGTGTTTATTTTCAACGTTGATGAGTCATAACTGAGTTTACGCCGAGTACTGGTAATCACCCGATTAACTTTTTAAAAAAATGTTTGGATAGGTCGATTTTCATTTTTTATTTTACAAATTTTGGTGCAAAAAGTTATCAAAATTTTCACCCCCTTGCACCCTCCCATCACAACTTTTTTTTTTTTCGAATAGCAACCCACCCCTTGTGACACATCATTGAAAAGGTTAGTTAATAGGCTTACTAACGCTTATTTGGCAAAGGACTTTTATGAAAATGGGTGGATATTTGAAAAAAAAAATGGAATGGGTGGGTGCAAGGCGGTGAAAATTATGATAACAGTTTGGGTAAACCAAAATTAGCAAAATAAAAAATAAAAATTGACCTGTCTGAGATTTTTTTTTATTTGTAACTTGTTACTGGTAAGTTAAAAAAACGCTCAGACAGGTAGATTTTTATTTTTTATTTTGCAAATTTTGCTTTACACAAGCTGTTATTACCCCTTGGCACCCACCCATTCCATTTTTTTTTTCAAATAGCCACCCAAAACTTGAAAAATAAAAATCGACCTGTCCGATCGTTTTTTTTAAGACTTATAATTTTAAAGTTAATCGGGTGATTCCAGACTTAATGTACGTACTGTATTATATATTATGTATTATGTATTATGTATTATGTATTATGTATTATGTATTATGTATTATGTATTATGTATTATGTATTATGTATTATGTATTATGTATTATGTATTATGTATTATGTATTATGTATTATGTATTATGTATTATGTATTATGTATTATGTATTATGTATTATGTATTATGTATTATGTATTATGTATTATGTATTATGTATTATGTAAAAAAATAAAATACATTAAAACTATAACTGTGAGCATTTATGGATAGTTTAGCAAATAATGAATGTTGGTGGTAATGACTAGTATACTATTAAATTATATTATAATTATATTAAACAATACAATTATATTGTTATATAGGACTAAAGATTACACAGCCAAATAAATAAAGGCCTAGAGTTGTTTCCATTATATTTTGAGGCGCCGAATCCGAATTTTAGGACAAAATAGCACCTCATCCGTTATATTTTAAGGTTATGTCTAAAATTTACGGGATGCCATGCTATTTTGACCTCAAATTCGGGTTTAGCGTATCAGAATACATAAGAATGCAACTGTCTCCGAAAAAGTTCTGTTTTTTTTCTGTGACAAAACATATAACCTCACAAAAACAAGATCAAGATTTTTTTTGAGACCATTGTATTCCTATGTATTTTTAGGCTCTGAATCCGAACTTGAAGTCAAAATGGCACCTCATCCGATTAATTTTGGAGGTAATCTTAAAAAACGTTATCTTATAATATATGAAAATAAAATTTTTTGAGGTTCTCCAAAACTAGTCGGATAAGGTGTATTTTGACCTCAAATTCAGATTCAGCGCCTCAAAATATTTAGGAATACAATGGTCTCCGAAAACATTTTTGACCTTTTTTTGTGTAGCTGTGTGATCATTGTTATGCAAACGGCATACCGCAGCGGACTGCATCCTGGTAACAGCAGGATATATATTTGCTCAGATAGTCAGGCAGCACTTTTGGCCTTAAAAAGCCATTGTGCTATTTCCTGTTAAGTCAAATAATACCAGGAAAGACTAAATAAGCTTGGAAGGGTTAACAACGTCACTCTGGTATGGGTCCCCGGACACTGCGGAGTCGTCAGAAACGAAGAGGCTGATTTACTTGTCAGGGAAGAGGCTAATGCAGTCTTTACTGGCCCAGAACCAGTCTTTGGTATAGCCATGCAGGTTGCCAAGTCTCTGATTGGGACTTGGGCTCAGGAGCAATTTCGTAAGTATTGGAACAGTCAAAGTTTAAGGCAATAAAAAATGCATATTCTACCCCTATATAGCCCGGGGCTACTACTATCACTCGATAGAAGGGGGTTTTCTAATTAGACATTGTCCTTTAAATAAACACATGTACACTATCAAGGTTAAGCCGAGTCCTAACTGCAGGAAGTGTGGGGTAAGTGAAGGAACAACACTTCACTTAATGTCTGAGTGTAACATGCTAGGAGCACTGAGATTTAACTGTTTTGGTAGGCAATACCTATTGCCACAAGAACTTATTAAGCTTCCAATGAATTCAATTTTGACTTTTGTGAAAAGCATTAGTAACTTGTTGGAACAATAACGGCTTTCCCTCTTGCATCAAATGATGACTAACGCGGAAACAGAATGGACCAGCTGGTCTGAGTGTATAGCAGTTATTTTGGAATTTCTGCTATCCATCCATAACTGTTTTTTTAAAACGCTTTTAAAGCTTATAAAAATTTATATTAACTTAACTTAACTTAAAAAGTACGTTTTGAGAAAATGGCGTTTAAAGTTTGACAAGCTAAAAGTGTACTTTTAGTTGTAAAAATCAACAAGCAATAGAATGTATGTATTTATTTATTTATTTTATCGTTCTGGGACCCTTTAAGGTATTTATACCATAGTATGTGGTTATATTACTCTAAATACATTAAAGCCTCTACTTATCCAATCCTATCTCCTTTTTACTAAATATATTTTATATATTGCTTTATACCAGAACTAATCGCGAAGCCTGTTGTTCGCTTGGATATGTAACAGAATAACATTGTCTGTTGCTTTCTCCTACATTTTCGTTTGGACCTTAAAAAGTACGTTTTGAGAAAATGGCGTTTAAAGTTTGACAAGCTAAAAGTGTACTTTTAGTTGTAAAAATCAACAAGCAATAGAATGTATGTATTTATTTATTTATTTTATCGTTCTGGGACCCTTTAAGTTATTTATACCATAGTATGTGGTTACATTACTCTAAATACATTAAAGCCTCTACTTATCCAATCCTATCTCTTTTTTACTAAATATATTATATATATATTGCTTTATACCAGAACTAATCGCGAAGCCTGTTGTTCGCTTGGATATGTAACAGAATAACATTGTCTGTTGCTTTCTCCTACATTTTCGGATAATATTTGAAAAACCTTTTATTATGTTATGTATGACTAAAAATCATTTAGCTTATATACAAACGATGCTTTTTTTAACTTAAGCTTTTAGTAGAAGCAAATTTTAAAATAAACCGTAGTGCGGCCTAAAAGATAAGATACACACAGTTGTGCCTTCGCTCCAGATAATTAATATAATGGAAATGGGAACATAATAATAGGTCTATAGTAGTTATATTTACTGTAGGTATCTTTACTTTTAGTGTGACCTGGTAAATAGGTTATTTTCCCCCGATAATAATTACATAAACATAAAGTACATTTCAATTAATCCATTTTGAAATTTTCCCGTTCTGGATACGGGTCTTTTGGTACTAGGAGCTAGCCAACAACCAAAAAAATATATTAGATGAGGTACCCTAAAAATTAATTTTTAACTTACAGAGCATACATTTATGACATTCATATTAGGGTATTTTTACAGTTAAACACTATTAGACATATGTCATATCCTATTTTTTTATTTCTGATTTATTTAAATAGTTTTTCATAAATTCCAATTTAACCAAAAATTTAGATCTGCCATATCGCCTTGTAAAATTCGAAACATCTTATCTAAAAAAAAACAACTTTGGGTTCCTTGCACTAATTACCTCTGTACATGATAAATAATAACATATAAACTCCAATTAAGTATTCGAGTTAGTGTATAAGTTACGTGATATTCAAGTAATAAATTGGAGTTTGTATAAGTTACCAGTTACCATGTATAAGTTACCAGTTACCATGTACAGAGTTGAGTAGTACTGTAACGTTCCAACGTTCCAATTTACCTCTCGTTACAATAATTAGAACTAAAGTATTTCACATAACTAGCCATAATACTTAACATACTTTGTCGTGGTTTTCGTGATGATATGTCGTAATGTGTCTTATGACTTGCGTAAGTACAATGTTCACCAGCACCCATAAATAAATAAACAAATAATAAATAACATAAGGCTTTTAAAGATATGTTTATGGTTATGCGAGCCTATGCAGGCGCCTTTAGTATATTATTATTTAAGATAATAAGATATTATGTAAAATTTAGCCGGGAAAAAATAACTTGTTGGAAATATGTACTGACTATTTTCAGTAGATACTGTTTATTTACGTTTCGCTATTCAAAACGTTTATTTGGCAAGATAATGTAACAGTTGTGTGAAAGGAATGTCAATTTAAAATTTAATAACATATTTCACTCCCTTAGTAATACTAAAGGAATCGTGGTTTATACTAAGTTAGTATAAACCGCGATGTGTTCTAAGAAATATAAATGCACAAAATGTGAGCGTATGTAAATAAATATACAGAGCGCGAACGAGCGGTTCAAAAGTCACCCCCCCTCCTTAACCTTTGAACGAGTTGAGATATTAACTTCAAATTTAAAATACCTAAATGAGACAACTCAAACTAACTTTTTGGTTACTTGATATTTTTAAGCCTTGGCTAAAATTAAAATATGAAAATAGTTTATAATAATAGACCTTGTTAGTATAAAAACTCATGCATAAACTAATTTCTGTAGCTCAAAGGGTTCCTGAGATATTAAACGAAAATATAATTTTCGGGCCTGTCACTGAAGGACCGTAGCTCCCTTACGAAGCATTTCTGGACATAAGTTTATACGAACTTTTTTTCGTGTCTTTTGATAGGAATTTACCTCCCAAAGTTATGAAACGCTAACCTGAAAAATGGGTCTTGCATATTAGGGTGAATTGGAAACTTAAATGACCTTAAGTAGTGAAACCCCTTGGAGACTCATGTTGACAGCTCTCTTGCCTACATTTTCTGCCGAACAGTGTAGTATAGAGAAATGTATTTAAATGTATTATTTAATTTATACTAATAACAATTGATTTTTTATGATTGTTAATAAACAAAATAATGCAAAGATTATTTTATATATTACTATTTAATTTAAGTAAAGAGCGCTGCGCTCTGAATGGCGCTCAGAGCGCCGCGTTCTCCACATAAATTAAATAGTTATGAATAAAATAAATGTTATTTATTTTTGTAATAAAGAGGTAAAATAATAACTATATAACTAGTTATTTATAATACAAGGGCAAAAAGTTAAATTTTTCGATTGACTAGGTTTTAAGAAGCCAAGGGCCGCCCGATAGGGCCGGCCCGAGGGTAATAAACCTACGAAATCGAAATTTAACTTTTTGCCCGTGTATTATACATTTTTATTCGACTGTTACTAATTATAATAAACTATTAAAATAAACTTAATTTTAAAGCGCAAAAAATATTTCTTTTTACTGTCTTATTACTTATCTAGTTATTCATGATAAATTGCTGTCCAATAAATCGCTAAAAAACAATTGAATCGTTTCTTTTGCTTGCGGTTTCATTTTCATTTCATTCATTTCTTTTAAAATGTGTCTGTTATGAAAACATTAATACTTCTGACAGCTTTCTATGAATATTATAAATATTGAAATTGATTTAACAATTCAAATTTTGTGTTTGTAATTTATTTTAATGTTATGTTATAGAACATAATTTTGTATGAAATGATTATAACTGTATCTGGCCAAAAAGAACAGTTAGTTCCAGACCAAAAGTGACCAAAAGGTCATAGCGAAAAAAAACTTTTTGGTTCTAGGGCCACAAAGTTCAACTTTTCGCCCGAAAAAATGAACAAAAAGTGTCGCTTTTAGAATCAATCGAATAAAAAACACTTTACTGCAGTTATGCTTTGTAATATAAATTCAAAATTCAAATAGTTTTTGTAGTGGAGTTGACAGCAATGAATTTTGAATAAAACCGGTATGTTTGTGAATAAAATAGTAGACAAACCCCTGTTTAACATTTAATTTTCTTCCCGGCATTAGCAGACCACGGGGCCACGCCCCTTGTTCAGCTAACTTTCCCTTAGTAAATATCCACATAATAAATAATGCTTGTTGCGGTATGTGTGGTACACCTTTTCACTAAATAAGGACTGGAAGATTTAAATAAACTTCAAAACATTTTGTTTTACCCCCGTAGTTAATTATTCATCCTCAAAAAGTTCATTAAAACACACACTCTGCGTAAACATATATCAACAGATGCCGCCTTAACAGCTATTTAACGTAACATCCTCGTTATACGTACAAAATTAATTTATTTTATTATAAATTCCGGTATTTTGCATATTTTGACCGAAGTTAAATTAGTTTTTGACTGAATAAAATGTAAGGTAGGTGTATAAAGGAGCTCTGTTCAAGGGCGGATCCAGAAATCCAACCATTAGAATTGGTCATATTTTCACGTATGTTTCAAATCTTCAAATCTGAAAAGATGCCTTTCCAATTGGTAATAAAATTGAAAAATTAATCATATTTATTTCCCCCGAGAGCCTAAAGACTCATAGAAAAACCAGGCACTTTTATCCGCAGTTGTTTGCCGGCCATAGTTCATCATAAACACAATATTATTATTATAAAATAACATCACATCGAAAAAAAATAAATTCTATAATCAGCGAGCACATATGATGTATTGTTTCCTATAGAGTGTAAGCCGCTAAACCTGAAACTTGTTGCAGAGTTTTCGAGAAAAACCCTGAAATAATAAACAAATATGTTTTTTTTTTCATTATTTTTAACGTTTTTGTTGTAATTTTTTTCAAAACCTAACGCGAACAAAAAATTCTAAGTTAAGGTCCGGATTCAGCAGCTTAAAAAAAGTGGAGGTATAAGAATTTAATTTTTCAAAAAAAATTAATAAAAAAAGTGCAAAAAAAAGATTTCTTTTGAAAAAAAATTTGTTGTATTTTTTTAGTTTTTATTGCGTTATTTGGAAAAATGTATAACACCACTGTGAATAGTACATAATGGAATGCGTAGAATTACATATCTTCACAGCTTGTTTTGTCTTTAAAACTTTAACAATGTAAGAATTTAATTAAACAATACAGATACCTCATTATTATAACTGAGTTGGGCGGGGGTCAAAAAATGTTCAAGTAACCTGAAAGTTGGTATGCAGGCATAGTTTTCCAATGGAGATTTCTCCCATTAGATTAGACAGGGACAAAAGTTCTACCCAAAAAGGATAGAAGACATACATACACTCCCACTTCCACCCAACCAAACAAATTCTGTATTTGTTCTTTGTTGAATAAATACAATATTTACTTGGCCGGGCGAAAAGTGTAACTATATTTATTTTATTAAAGAAATTACTGGCGCCATCTAAATTTTAGTAGAATTATCTTATTCTACAGATTCACATTAGCTATGTTCGTTCGTGCCGCTCACTGCTACACTTTCCGGCCAACCAAATAAATACTGTATTTGTTGTATGAAAAACAAATACAGTATTTATTTCGTTGGCTGGAAAGTGTAGCACAAATGAGATAGAGATAGGGTAGACGTATTTTGTTTCATAATTCTAGTTGTAGAGAGCTCCATTGAAACAACAGGAGGGGTGCATATCAAAAATTAGAACAATGTGTTTTTTTGGGTATAGGCTTAGTCACCCCGGTCTGGAAACGATTTTTAGTTTAACTTTCATATAACCAAAGTTTTTTTTTCATAGTTTAATTATACAGCGCTTTGGCATCTTTTTAGGACCAAATTTAAAAAAATATAACGATGCGTTTTTGAGAAAAACTATTTTCTTTTGTTTTAACAAAAAAAGTATGATATATTTAAAAAAAAATTTAGTTATTCAGATTTTACGTCAAAAAATGAGAAAAAAGTTTTTATAGACGTTTGAGCTAAATTGCTTTTTAAGGGAGTTAGCGTACTTTTAAAGTGCATTTTTAAAATATTATCACATCATATCTCAGTAACGGTTTAACTGATTAACATGAAATTTTTACTGGACTATAGAATCAATAAATGTAAGCATTTAAAGTTTTATTAAAATTAAGTTTTTGACCAGGAGCGTAGATAATGGGTGCCTCATAATTTATATGTAAAACTGTAAGTCCGCCCCTGGTTGAATATTTATTTTTTTTTATGTCATAAAATGATAATGTTTATTGGTTGCATACTACAGTAAAAATTTCAAGTTAATAAGTTAAACCGTTCCTGAATTATGAAGTGAATAATATTCTAAAAATGTCCTTTAATCGTCTTCTAGCTCCACTAAGAAGCCATTTAACACAAACGTTCATAGAAACTTTTTGTCTCACTTTTTAACTTAAAATCTGAATATAAAAAAAAAATAAATATGTAATTTTTTTTCTTAAAACAAATGAAAATCGTTTTTCTCAAAAACGTATCGATAGATTTTTAAAATTTGGTCTTAAAAGGATGCCAAAGCTCTAAATAATTAAAATATGAAAAAAAAAACTTGGGTTATATGAAATTTTAGCTAAAAATCGTTTCCAGACCGGGGTGTAGTGTAAGTCCCGTTACTTACAACCGAGATGAGGGCACTTAAAATTCCTGGATCCGCCTATGGTGCTACCTTTTACTCCTGTTATAAATTAATTACCTAAAAGTAACTTTTGCAAGCCGAAAAGATAGGAACATTTTAAGTTTGATTTATTATGCTTAAAAAGGGTTAAAGTAGGGCGGATGAAAAACAGAATTTTTTTTTTTTTTTAATGACGAAACACCTTAATAATAGTTGACTCATCTTGTAATAGTATATTACATTCCGTCGAGGTTTGTATACTATTTTATTCACAACCATACCTGTTTTACTTACAATTATTTGCCTTCTTTCCCACTACAAAAACTTCTTGAATTTTGACGCCATATTGAAAAGTTTATTTGCAGTTAAGTTTGTTACAAATGTTGCTTTTAGAATATAGAATAATAAATAGAAATCAATAAAATACACTTTGTTTTTTGTTAATTAACAATCTTAAAACATTTATGTTCATTCAATATAAATTAAGTAATTAAATGTATTATGCTTTTATCTAAAAACTAGTAGAAATGCCTACGTTTTTAGCGATAGAAGGCATGCAACACCTTTTTTTATTGGTATGATAAATTAGCCTTGTTTATTAGAAACATGTCTGTACTAAAACAAAAGAGGCAACTAATAACAACCTAAAAAAGTTTGATCTTGTAAAGTGTTGCTAGCTGTGGTCATATGAACACGCAAGGCATTAATGGGTTAACACGTTGACAGTCCCCATTAGGAGGTTTTTTGCTCAAAACCAAAAAAAAACTAAACTACAATTCTTAGAAACCAACAAAACCAAGAAAAAACCGACCTCAATTAAATATTCTATCAAAAAATAATGTTAAATAATGTCATTAACAATGTCATTTGCAGAGCCTGTCTAAATATAGATCCTTTGTGTTTAATAAGAATCATCAAACAAACAATTAAAAGTTACAATTAATCCATTAAAACATTAAAACAATGTAATTTGGGATGACATTTAATTGATTAAGATAAAAGACATTTCGGCCTTATTGAAATGGCTGTCTTGATTGATGTTATCACATAAAACAACCGAAGGCGTAGGCTGTATCTAAGGATTTTTTTCAAATAAATTACACTAGTTTACAGTGCTTTTATATCCAGTTGCTTTTGTAGTTATCTTATATATCGATACCCCCAAGCAACAAAGCCGTAACTCATATATTGTCATTTTTCACGACAGCTAAATTTCTAAAATATTTTTTTTTGTTATTTAAGGGTGGGTAAATGATTGAAGTGGAAAAGGAAGCCATGCGATACGTCATTTGAAAGCTTATAAAATTCTCTATTTAACTGTATAAGTATTTATTGTTTATTTATTGTTTGTTTCTGATAATATTCAAGTTTAAAATTTTTTACTTTAGTGTTTTTAGGTAAACTTTTGGTTAAAATGGCCTGTGGAGAAATCTGAGTAGTACCACCATGTTTGTCTTTTTTCAAGGCGTTTACCTATGAGTATAACCCAAAATGGGTCTAACTTGAGTTACGTCCTTGTTGCTTGGGAGTGTCGATATTTTTGAATCCTAAATTCAGATCTGTCAAAAAAAAAGTTAAAACGTAGGAAGGTACCGTTTTTGAGAAATTCGACCATAGAGTTTAAGGGGTCTTTCTACCTTCAAATTTATAAATATTCTTTTTTTTTTAATTTTTTTTATAGAAAGAAAAAAGAAACCTTAGTGAAATTTTGTAGGTTTGTTTATTTATATTCAAAAAATACAACAAAAAAAAAGTTTTAGATTTTTAAAGTGCCATTTTTTGGGCATAAAATTTTTTTGAAAAAAACTTGAAAAAACGATGGCCGCCATGATACCGGCAGTTTGGATCGTCTGAAAAAAAAACAAAATGGGATATTATTCAGTATTGAAGTCGCTCTAGCCCGAACTAGAAGAATTTTTTTTGGCCAAAAAATAACAAAATGCCTTTTTTTGAAAATTTTTGAAAAACGTCTGCCATTATGTTATTTTTTGGCCAAAAATTTTTCTTCTCGTTCGGGCTATAGCGACTTCAACACTGAATAATGTCCCGTTTTGTTTTTTTTTATCGATTCAAACGGCCGAAATCATGGCCACCGTTTTTTGATGTTTTTTTTCAAAAAAAAATAATGGTCAAAAAATGGCACTATAAAAAAAATGTATTCTTTGAATTTAAATAAACATACCTAAAAAATTTCACAATGATATCTTTTTTATTTATATATATATATATATAAAAAAAATGTTTAAAAGTACATTTAAGACAAAAAAAAACTAGGAAGAAAAACATTTTTTTTATTCTGAATTAAAAAAAATCAGCACTGCCTGTTTTTTACTTATGTTAAAGATTTTGAAGTAAAATATCACGAAAATGAAACTTTAAACATACTTTTTTTATTGATTTGAATTAAGCATGAAAAAATTATATTTTTTTATAGGATCATGTAATAAAAAACATATATTTTTGGGAACGGGAGCCTCCTTCGAAAAATTTACCGGGAAAACAATTATCGCAAAAATATTTCGTCGAAAAAATTACCCCGAAATGTTTTTTGTTCGCGCAAAGGATTAACAGCGATAAAAATTTAACGCGAAAAAATATTAAAGCGAAATAAAAATAGCGAAAACTATTACCACGAAAAGTTTAAATAGCGAAATGTAATTACCGCGAAAAATATATAGCGAAAGTAATAGCCTCGAAAATATTTAACGCGCAAAGCAAATTCCGAGTCTAATTTTAAATTATAAAAATACGTTTTTTTTATAATACTTTTTCGTTAGCTACGCCAAGTTTAATATATTATATTACCAATTTGTTTAATTCAGTTTTATAATTGCAGAATTAACAAAATTTTTATATAACTAAATTGTTTGGTTTGGTTTTTAAACATATATGTAAGTAAAATTATAATTATATTACTAATAAATATAATATAATACATATCTAATTTCTTTATATTGGTGTTATAATTTTAGTATTTTAAAAAACATAAATATGATTAAATTGTTTGGTTTAGTTTGTTTGGTTTTGTTTTTGATAAAAAATAAAAATAAAACTATGATTATAAAATAAGCGTTTCATTCAAAAAATTATAATATATATTTTAAGGTTATTTTTTTTAATTAAAATTTAGGCGCGGTTATCATATTGCGCGGCGAAAGTATGCGCGATTATAATATTACGACGTAAAAGTATGCGCGATTTTAATTGTCGCGATAATAGTTTCCGCGGTAAATGTTTTCGCGGTAATAATTTTTCGCGGAGAAACCATTCGCGGTTAAATCATTGCGCGGTAAATGTTTTCGCGGTAAAAGTTTTCGCGGTAAAAGTTTCGCGGTAAATTTTTCGGCAAAATCTCCTAGATCCTATATTTTTGCCCTATTACCTCCATTACCCCCCTAATCTACGCCCTTGCTGGAATATAAAATAAAAGTTAAAATTTGTAAACTAGTGTTGTCTCTCAAAACTCGTCATGGTAACAATTTATTTGAAATAGTTATTTGTGTGTCAAGGTTTGAAATAAGGGTTTTACTGGACAAAACTGATAGTTAAGATCCGAGTAAAGCGAACCAATCAAGTAATAGGCGAGTACACTAAAAAATAATACACTACCTAATATTTCAAAAACCAGGCTTAACCTTCCCTCCTTGCTACATTAAGTTGATAGTAAAAAAAAAATTAAAAAATAAAACGAAATCGTATCTTTTTTAAATGTTTTTTTTTTATAGCTTTAACTTTCCAACCCACTCTAATTTTTACCAAATATCCCAAAAATACCAGCCGAGAACTTTGGATAGGAACATATATTATATGTTCCAAATTTGAAGCCTTTAGCTCAAAGCGTTCGTGAGTTATCGTGGTCACACATTTTTCAGAGAGTCAGACAGGCCGACTAGACAAATTTTTTTTTCGACAAAAATAGTCTTATTTTGAATAATATCCGATATTATAAAACATAAAAAAAAACAATAAAAAATATTAAACATTTTTTACTACGACTGTCCTCGGTGAAAGTAATGTATATTAAGTTGGTAGTTTTTTTTAAATATTGAACATTCTACAGTATGTACACGAATAAGAAAAGTTTTAAATTATTTTTTATAGCTTTACTTAAAAATCTTTTTAATAAAGGCAATATATATTTATTTAATAACAAAATACCAAAACTTAAAGTCAACAAAGCTTCTTTTATACTAAACTATTATTATCATTTAATATATTAGCCTCGTCGGGAAAATAACGGCTTAATAAGATTTTCTTATAAAGTTATATGAAACTTGTTGAAAGAAAAACATAGAGTCAATATAAAGTTTTCTTTCATAATGGCTTGGGTACAGAAATTTTTGTCAAAATAAATATTTTTTGTTAAATATTAAAACTAAGTAATTGTTTAACCAAGCATTAATAGTCTTAAAATAACCATTGGTTATTTCTAATATGACATAAAACAAGCTGATTTTATACGTTTAATGGTTTGGACTTTTTGCTTATTGAAGTTCACTTAATTACACAGCCACAGAAAACCAAAAAAAAAGGTTCGGAATTTTTTAGGAGACCACTGTATTCCTATGTATTTTGAGGTGCTGAATCCGAATTTAAGGTCAAAACAGTACCTTATTATTATTTTTGGAGTTGTTTGAGGTTATCTGTAGAACTAATCAGATAAGGTGCTATTTTGACCTCCATTCAGATTCAGCGCTTCAAAATACATAAGAATATCCGAAAAAATTCTTGACCTTTTTTTTTCTATTTTTGGCCACACAAAAAAAATTCAAGAATTTTTTCGGAGACCATTCTATTTCTATGTATTTTTAGGCGCTGAATCCAAATTTGAGGTCAAAATAGCACCTCATCCAATTAGTTTTTAAAATAACCTCCAAAAACGTTATTTTCAAGTAAATTAAAGGAGGGCTATCTCCAAAAATAATCAGATAAGGTGGTATTTTGACCTCAAATTTGGATTCAGCGCCTCAAAATACATAGGAATACAGTGGTCTCCGAAAACATTCCGGACTTTTTTTACTTTTTGTGTGTTTGTGGCTCTATTATTATTATATAGACTAGCTGATTTAACAGCATGTGAAAATGACGTATATGGTATACAAGAAAGCAATTTTGAAACTGCAATAAATCTTGCAATATAGAACTTTATTTCAGTAAACCACCGAGTACTAAATCTTAAGCAAATATATTTAATGTTTATTATTTTAAAGGATATAAAGGATATATACTTTGTACTTTAAAACTCAATACAATTGGACAGGAAACTGTTATCTCAATTTGTCTGATTTCACTTCACTTTACTTCAAGGTCATTCGATGACCCTTTTTTGTAGTGGTATGCCTGTGTTGCTAATTTTAACTGTGTATTGTTTGTTTGACGTTTAATAATTAGTTTGTGTACACGGAGAATTCCTTACCGTAGTAAATACATTTTTGCCTATTTGGAACCCCAGACAACATTTCTTATTAATTACAGGTTGTTACAGTAAAAAATAACATTGTTCTGTTATGTTTTACTGTAAAAACTTGTACACGGAAAAAAAATTATAGCTAGGAGCGCTATAACACACATACCAAGCAAATTATAATTGCTTATTATATAAATACAAGGCTTTCTCTTACAATTATGGCAGTCAGTGTAAAAATTTATATGAAATACTTTAATTGTTTAGTGAATAATAAAATATAACAAATAGTATGGCATTTATAGCTTAAATAGATTTAATTATTGTCCGTGCTAATAATTTTTATAATATAATAAAATTTCTGTAAATTTATAATAGTGCCTGTAATAAATATAATCGTGTCTGTAATATATATAATCGTTTCCAATTTATTTTTAACATTATTAGTTATTGTGTCCCTTATAATCTATAGCTTAAATCACTATAATTTGCCACTGTTACCAAATATCTTATAATGTATAGCGCAGAGCCCACTAATTTCTTTCCGTGTAATTAATAATAAATGTTGCCTGGGGTTCCAAATAGGCAAAAACGTTTAGTATTTACTAGGACAACGAATTCTCAGTGTAGCTAAGATGAGTAAAATAAAATATATCTTTATAATGAAGGGAAATCAAGAAATTTTATCTTTTACTTAAATCACAATAGCCTAAAAGCTTTTATGAAACTTTCAGTTATTATATAGAAAAGTTCTTTAGTAATCTTTGAAGTCAAACTAAATACTTTTAAAATACCTTTTAAATTTTAAAACACGGAAAGAAATTAGTGGGCTCTGCGCTATACATTATAAGATATTTGGTAACAGTGGCAAATTATAGTGATTTAAGCTATAGATTATAAGGGACACAATAACTAATAATGTTAAAAATAAATTGGAAACGATTATATATATTACAGACACGATTATATTTATTACAGGCACTATTTTAAATTTACAGAAATTTTATTATATTATAAAAATTATTAGCACGGACAATAATTAAATCTATTTAAGCTATAAATGCCATACTATTTGTTATATTTTATTATTCACTAAACAATTAAAGTATTTCATATAAATTTTTACATTTACTGACTGCCATAATTGTAAGAGAAAGCCTTGTATTAATATAATAAGCGATTATAATTTGCTTGGTATGTGTGTTATAGCGCTCCTAGCTATAATTTTTTTTTCCGTGAAGACTAAAATTAAATAAAGGATATTAAAAGATGTCATTTACTTAAGTGGTTTTTCTAATTAAATTTATTTGAAATTATCAAACAATATAAAAATTATTCTTCTTTAAAGATGTACCTGAAGATGTCCCACATTAGTTAGGGATGATATGTAGCCAAAATATAATAATAAAAAATTGTGGAGAAGACTTTATTTTGTTTATTTTTTAATAATATTATTATATTATAATAAATAATTAATTTTAAAGAAGCTATATAAAGCTAGGTACATTAGGATGGATAGGAGAATGGGAGTTTCTTATAAAAAGGAGTAAAAATTTTATGGACTATACTCGCCGCAAAGAACTGGGACAAGAAGTTAGCAACGAATCCCACATTTTTTTATATTTTAAAATTTAAATCAGACTTAATAGGTTATGTCATGCTTGATATAAATTTTGACAAAAAAAAAATAAGGCTATCCTGTCTTTGTGCTCAGGTGCTCATTACATGATAAGGTATATTATTTGAGGTTATTTATAAGAACCGTAATTTATTAGTAATCGACGCGTCGCGGCGTTGCCTATTGCAAAAACTAATGAAAACTTTAGAGATGTTCTGCACGCAGTTAATTTATTACTAGAAGTAGTAGAAGAAATAAAAGTATATTTAACCATTAACAAAACTGCTCTCGTACTTCGTTTTGACGTGCATACCCGGACAATATTTGCTATTTCACGTGGAAGTCATTATGACATCATTTAATGATTTTCTCTGAGTTCATGAACGCATACAGATGACTCCTCATTGTAAAGTCATTACGGGATCATGTCATGAAGATCTAGCAGCGGTCTATTGAATGTGCATACGCAAACTTTAAATTAACCGCGAAATTTAAATTGACCCTGAAATTTAAAATTTAAGAAAAAGAAAGTTAATTAACCCGCTTAAAAAGATTACATACACACACCTTTTTGCTCATATCTTAAAAACGCGAAGAGATACCAAAAAAATAACGAAAAAATCCCCTAGGACCGCCACACAAGTCCATTTTCAACATCTTAAGGACACCGGGATGTTCCTACTGGGAACTTTCCAGTGGAAATATTCCCCAAGATGACTGGAGGAACTAGTTCGACTTTATTCGTTTAATAAGTTTAGACTTGTATATGACAAGTCTACTAGCCAACTAGTGTGAGTTCAATTCTCACTGGCGCCGATTTGACTTTTTCAGTTAATTAATAATTGAAATTTGGCGAAGGCGTAAGTGAAGCGGACACTCCCTATAAATACTGGTTCGAAAATCAGTATAAGCCGATGATTCCCTATACTACTAGCCCACACAAGTCCTGGACTTCGGGGATGCTTAATTACGTAGAATAGTACGATATTAAACAAACATGTAATGTAATTTAATGTAATGTAATGTAATTATATAGTAGTATTATATAGTGGGGATGTTATAAAGGAGGGATGTTAGGAAGTAGAAAAATTATGTATTAGTATAGCATATAAACCTGCTAATAATTCGTTAAAAATTAATATTGTTTCCAGTCTAATATCAGTATATGTGGCGTGGAAATTTAACGGCAATGATAAAAATTCATCAGGCGATTGGCAGTTTTCCAATGCAAAGCCGCCCATGACTTTCTTCAAGGAGGAAATCTCTTGTGTGCAGTTGGCAATCCAGCTGCAACGCCAAATGCAATTTCCTTCTGATTTTCTAAGCAAATATTCACAGTTTTTCGTCACAGAATAAACGCATCTGTTTACGAAAACTTATGAAATCTATCGATTTGGTTTATTAGGTTTGTTTTTATAAACTATATTTAACTTAGCTTTCAGATTTTTTTGATTTTTTTGACAGAAAACCATTTTTAAAATGCATTTTATGATTTGGAGTTTGACTAGTTCATCAAAGTAAAATAATTGAATGTGATTATAGCTATAGCTATAGCTAATTGTCAATTAAACTAATAAAACGAAGATTTACGTCAATTTTAATTGTGCTTTCTTTCTTAACTGAATTAAACCAAACTAAAATGGTGTATGACAGGACTTAAGCTATCGTCCAAAAAATAATTTTCGTCCTTATGTCATAAATAACTATTACAATAAAACTACAGAAAATATTAGGTCATCCCACTCATGTGGCCTTTTTTTAATTTCACAAAAACTGACTATTATATTATTAAACGCTCCCAGATCGCTAACAAACCTTAAACATTATTCAAAGTGACACTTGTATTGTTTTTTCGGTAATTTTATTTCGCTCATATTTTCCAAAATATTAATCTGAGCTATATTTTTGGAATCAGCGCGTCGGGATCTTTCGACATCAAAATGCACTTATATTTATGAAAAAAAATCTAATTATAACTAATTATTTTTGTCCACTTTATTGAATTACCCATTTTATTTATTGAAAATTTATTACTACTTTTAAAATGGACGACCCCTTAAACGCTTGTTTACGAGTTTTGCAAAAAAAAGCTTTTTTCGGTTTTTACCAGTTTATGATAAAATTTTGACACTGTGCGTGTGGTTTTGAAACAAATTAGGGATCAGGGAGGTCTTTTATTGTCAAATTTGTTTAAATCGCTACAAAAACTTGAGAAAAACAGTCTGGTTAAGGGTATCAGACAATGTTATGATATATTTCTTTTGAAATGTGCAACGTTAAAGCACCCAGACTGGAGATAAAAAAATATATGTAATTTTTTTATAAGTAGTATTACATATAAAATTTTTTGGCTGTATCTGCATTATTTATATAAATTTTTTAATGAAATATATCGGTAAACATAAAAAAAGTGCCATATTTAGAGATTGTGGCCCTGTAAAAAATTACTTTGGGTAGATATTTAAAATCTGCAAGTTATGGCATGAATCATTTTTATTTAGAAATATTTCAATAAAAAAACTTTTTCTAAAATCTTGAGGAATTTTTTTGTTGGACTTGAATGCACACAAAAAAACCCAGTGTGCGCTATATCTAAGATTTTGAGGGTCAACAATTTTTTTGATTATCATATTTGTTTTCAGCGCCCAAAACCAACTGCGCATGATGTGAAAATATATGCTAAGCCTCAGTTAATCCCAAAGCACAAAAATTTTATTTTTGTTTTTAATACTCCGTATCAAAATCAGGTGATTCTTTAATTGATTTGTTAATAAAATTTTCGAAAATAGTGTTTAATAATTCATTTGGCAGTACAGCAACTCACTACCTTAATAATTTAATTTAATTTAAACGAGATTAACAGTTTTTTGTTTGCCCTGTAAAATGTGTTTTGTGGGATACGACACATTAGAAGTAGACCAGCGATAAAAACTAAAATATAAAAACTACAAACTGAACACATAGAGTTTGTATACACTTGTAGGGATTTGTAAATAACAATATAAAACTTTGAAAATTAAATCCTATAATATAGTCAAAGGAAGTTTTATAAATTTTATTTTACAAAATACTTTTCAAAAAGTAAACCAATCACAAAAGAATACAAAACAAAAATAAAGTAAATAAGAAATAAAACTTTTATAAAGTGTGTCTTAAAAAGTTAACAAAACATATATAGCTTAGCACGGCAGTACATAGCAAGACAACTAGCGTGAGCGAGTCTTATTGGCGCCGATTTGCCTTTTCAGTTAATTAATAATTAAAATTTGGCGAAGGCGATAAGTGAAATGGAAACTCCCTATAAACTGGTTCGAAAGTCGTTTAAGCCGGTGGTTCCCTCCACTACTAGCCCACACAAGTCCTGGACTTAGGGGATGCTTAATTAAGTAGAATAGTAAGAGGCTAAACAAACATGTAACATGTCTTTACAATTCAAGGAACATTAAGTGACAAATATATCAATTGTTTATAAAATTATGTCATACTAGGAGAAAAAAAAAATGATAATTTCTATAGGTAAAGAATAGTATATTCTATAACTAGTATGGAATAGACAATATTCCACGCGAGCGGAAAGTTTGTCATACGAGCCGGCAGGCAAGTATGACCGTCCTGCGAGCGCGGAATGACTATTCCATACGTGTTGTAGACTATACTTTTTCTTCGACTGCAAATATGAAACACTGTATGGCTTTAAACTACGAAAAAGTTTAAAAATAATGTTTTTTGTGACTCGACATTGTAAATGCAACAAAATACACATTTTTAAATAAAGCAATTAATTTTATTTAATAATTTTATCAAATCAGTACTTAAAAAATATTTTTATTTAATTTTAGCACATATGTACAAATTATAATGCAAAAATTGAAGGTTATGTCAGATTGTTGTGACAGATATCAGGTTTAAATATTTAAGAATAGATGAAGCAGTTTTAATTTTTTGAACTAAATTGATAAAAAACTAGTCAAATATTAAGAAAAACTAATAAACTTGATGTAATTTTAACACAAAACTTTAAATTGCATTAATTTATTCAATATTTCATGGTAAAATATATATATTTTTGCTAATTTTGCTACTGTGTTCTTTACTTTTATAAACAAGAGATGTCACTACATGTGCTCATTCTAACACTTGATACTGCATATTCATACCGTATCTAGAGCTAGAATGGACTCATTCTGTGTTTGAAGAGTGTGTGTATTTGCTTACATTCTAAAGCAGTCGTAGAAAAAAACTGATTTTTAGGCTTGAAAACAATAAATAATGGTACGTTCTAAAGCAAAACATTATCTTAAGTAAAAGTTGTATTTAACTTAATTTTAAAATAAAATATTATATCGTTATTTCTAGTTTTTATTAAAACCCAACTATATTTTATAGTAAATTTGAATTATTGTTTAATTTAAACAGTGTAGAAATTAAAAAAGTTTTTTAATAACTATTAAGATTTATTACAAACAAAAGATATTACAAACAAAAGTTTTATTTTAATTTCTTTATTAAAGTTGGAAAAAAGTAAAGCACAATCATTTATTATAAAATTTCGCAACCTAAAATCTCATTTTTATTAAATTATACATAAACAAGTTTTATTTTGCAAAATTATAAGGAAGAGTTATATCTAATAAGTAGTGTAGCTTATATAATTTTAGTGTTTATGATCAAAAAAAATCTCCTGGCTGATAAAAATCAGATCATAAAGTTCCATTTTTGGATGGGCTTTTGAAAAAAAGATATTCTGTTTTGTTTTACGTTTCTCGCCGTTCCTAATGCAATGTTATCGTCTGGGACTCTTTTTGGTAAGAGTCGGGGAGAGTAAAAGGTGTCAAAGGTGTAAAAATATAAAAATACAATTTATTGATTTTTTGTCGTAACAATTTTTTGTAAAAAAAAGAACATTGTTTCAAAAAAAAAAAAAAATCTAAATTAAAACAAAAAACGTGTGAACTAAAATAGAGGAAAGTATTTTTTATTAGCAATATTTTTAGTGGTGTTTTCAACCTAAAAATGACACACTGTATAATTTCATTAACAGAACTAGATGAAACGTTGCAAGCACCCTGTCAAAACATCGGCACTATTGTACACTAGAGCCATCTAGTTTGCAAATTTCAAACTAGGTGTTTTGTTTGATTTTAAATTCTGTATCTTTAAAACATTACATTCTAGCAAAAAACTGTATATAACATTTTTTATAGGGCTTAAAAAGAGCTTTTATTTAAAATATAATTTTTTGAAATCGGGTTATAAATGTGTGAGATATGCTAAAAAAACCTTTTACTGCTTTAAACGCCAATATATCGAAAACAATGCGTTTTAGGAAAACGTTGTTTATAATATTTTTTGACCAATTTAAAATTATCTTTTATATAAGTGCTAAATTAACCAAATATAATAATAATTGCCTTAATTATAAACAAAAAACGCTAAAAATAGGAGTTTTACCTTATTTTTACCCCCTTACCCCAAATCGTTTACCCCCAAAATCTAATCAGCTCTTCGGAATACGATAAGAAACAATATGCAAAAAACCGCAAGTCGATATCTCATGTAGAAATGGAGTTAGAGAGTTTACACCCAGACAGACAGACAGACAGACAGACAGACAGACAGACGGACGCAAAAATTTTTTTACTGATTTCGACTCAGAATGGTCTAAAACGTCGAGAAATGTGAAAAAAAAACGTGGTCAAAAATTTTGACTTTTCGGCGAAGATTTCAATACATCGGCACTCTTAGTAGCACTAAGTGCCGATGTAAAATACCACAATTAACCTTCGTATCTTCGAATTTCTATTTATTTTGTTTTATCGTAATCAAGGAGGCAATTTAGATCTAATTGGATCTATAAATCAACGTTTCCCATTGATTGAAAAAGAAAACGCAATAAAAAGAAAACAAAAACTAGTAGGTAATTGGTAAAACTTTTTTTGATAGAATTTCTAGGTACGTACAATACTAAAGACATATTTTTAAGTTAAATTAGTGAAAAAATCTAAATAAAATAATTTTTTTAGAATTTAGGATTTTTATTCTCAATTCTAACATTATTTTTATTAGTGCTAATAATGCTCAGTATTAGCCGTCTAAGAAACATTTACAAGAGGCTGCCTATTAGTAGATTAACTGAAAGTGTTTTTTTGTGAAGAAGTATTTTATTTTACTTTTCGGACATCCTTAACCTCTTCAGGGACATATGTGCTTTATGTGCACGTTTAAAAATAAATTTCGCAAAATAAAATGACCGAATTCCTTATTGCTCAATGGCTATAGATGTTGCCATTTGCTTTGTTTTCAACCACAAGCAACATCCAATGGACAAGATTCACACATCTTCAGTTGTTTGCCTGTTTTGACAATAAAAAACATTTTTAACTTTTGCTTTAAATTAATTTAAACAAAAAATTCATCCCTGAAGAGGTTAAAATTGACTCCTTCCTCTAAAAAAATAAGGACCGAACGAATATACTTTCAAATATTACTGTCTAAAAAAGATCATTCTTATATTCTTTAACGCTAAAAACGAAGAATTTAGGCGTTATTGAATTGTTTTAGTCTAGAAAAAGTCCAAACGAAAAAAAAACGTGGTCAAAAATTTTGACTTTTCGGCGAAGATTTCAATACATCGGCACTCTTAGTAGCACTAAGTGCCGATGTAAAATACCACAATTAACCTTCGTATCTTCGAATTTCTATTTATTTTGTTTTATCGTAATCAAGGAGGCAATTTAGATCTAATTGGATCTATAAATCAACGTTTCCCATTGATTGAAAAAGAAAACGCAATAAAAAGAAAACAAAAACTAGTAGGTAATTGGTAAAACTTTTTTTGATAGAATTTCTAGGTACGTACAATACTAAAGACATATTTTTAAGTTAAATTAGTGAAAAAATCTAAATAAAATAATTTTTTTAGAATTTAGGATTTTTATTCTCAATTCTAACATTATTTTTATTAGTGCTAATAATGCTCAGTATTAGCCGTCTAAGAAACATTTACAAGAGGCTGCCTATTAGTAGATTAACTGAAAGTGTTTTTTTGTGAAGAAGTATTTTATTTTACTTTTCGGACATCCTTAACCTCTTCAGGGACATATGTGCTTTATGTGCACGTTTAAAAATAAATTTCGCAAAATAAAATGACCGAATTCCTTATTGCTCAATGGCTATAGATGTTGCCATTTGCTTTGTTTTCAACCACAAGCAACATCCAATGGACAAGATTCACACATCTTCAGTTGTTTGCCTGTTTTGACAATAAAAAACATTTTTAACTTTTGCTTTAAATTAATTTAAACAAAAAATTCATCCCTGAAGAGGTTAAAATTGACTCCTTCCTCTAAAAAAATAAGGACCGAACGAATATACTTTCAAATATTACTGTCTAAAAAAGATCATTCTTATATTCTTTAACGCTAAAAACGAAGAATTTAGGCGTTATTGAATTGTTTTAGTCTAGAAATAGAGGAAATGCGCCTAATTTCGGATGGTTTCCAAATTTCGGATAGTAGTGTATTTAAGATACTGTCTGCAAAGGTAAACAGAAACCTACTTTTATGTGAAGCCAAAAGTCAAACTAAATCCGTCCTGTAATATGATAACGGTAGAGCTTCTCCCCTTTAAATGGCAGCACAAATCGTTTATATTGCAATTGGCAGTTTTGTGCTCAGTTGCATTATTATGCTTATTTATTTTATAAATAATCGTTATAAAAGTTCGTGATTCTGTCTTGGGTAAGTTATGATGTTAGTTAAGTTGATCCACTATTCATAATTAAGCAATTTGAAAACGTAAACATTCTAAAAATTTCTAATCTAAAAAGCAGAAAGTTGCCTAATTTTGGATAGACCATTTTTATGCATTTGATTCCCAATTTCGGATATCCGCAAGGTAATTATTATTCAGGATAACCAACCATTAATTATTATTTTTATAATGATACTGTTCCGTAATTAATACGTTCACTGCCAACGGCTAGTTTTGACAGCGGAGCAATGGGTATGGGCAAGGGAAAAATAGAAAGAATTGATTATTGTTGTTAGGGGCGCCAGTTACTTTAGCTTTTACTCCTTTAGGTAAGTAACAACCTAGTGTAAATACTTAAGCTTTTCAGTTTGAGAAAATATAACCCTTAAATAAAATAAGATAATTAATTTGAGAAATTTATTATAAATAAACTTAATGAAAGCACATCAAGTAATGTATTAATATATATAAAAAATATGTGTAATTATATTAAGATATAATTAAAGAAATCTTAATAAAAATTACTAAATTCAGAAATCATTCGACTTAAATGTATAAAGAAAACATGAAGTTCAGCAAGCACCAAGAAATGTATGTAAACAGCAATCATTTCTTGCAGTGTATAAAAGTCATGCTTAAATTAGAAATCATTTAATCAAAAGTATGATATTTAATAATTAATAAATGAGATTAAATGTTTTAAAAAAAATAAGTACCTAAAAATGAACAAAAGCCAGAAGGGCATATAGTATTAAACAATACTATATCAGATCTGATAAAGTTTACAGTTATAAGAATATTGAAATAAAAGAATTTAAAAATATGAAATATTGCTTTCAAAAGTTTTCAGAATGAGTACTTAGCTGGTTTCTGCAAAATCCATGAGGTATGAATTCCAACGTCTCCATCTGTACAAGTCTCCCCTATGCTGATGAATTCATTTCTCAAATGAAAGAAAAAAAATATAGGCTGTCCCATCTACTTTGGAAAAATCAGCTTCCAGGATAAAATGTATTATTGAAAATGTTGTCCGGGATAAAATATACTTTTGAAAATTATGTCCAATATAAAATTGTCTGCTAGACGATTACATAGAATTTATCTATGCCGAAAATTACAGAACCATGTTCCAACAGAACATCACTCCATGCGGAGAACTTGTATATCAAATATACCAAAATAAACTTCAACTTAAATTAATGTAATTCCATATTAATGGTATAGAAATAGTGATTAATGGTGGTTAATGGTGCTTAATGGTGATGTCATACTAAGTCTTCGATGTCCATCGAAACGTTATAAATGCGTAATTGTAGAAAATAACAGTTACAATATCTTCCGCATTGTTTAAATATTCATTTTCACTAACTTTAAATAAAAATACATGAAGGATTACTTCGATGATTACAGAAAATAAACACTCGTCAATATGACACCACCATTTTGTATCAAAGTTGCTTCAAGAAGAACGAAAATCGACCTTCTTAACCGGTATGAACCCTTCAGGTAAATAAAATACTATTTCTGAACTATTAGCGACATCTATGCAAGTCATTATCAACTACAGTTTTACCGTATAGGATTCCTAATAAAGGTAACGGAAACTACACCAAAAATAATAACTAATTAAAAGAATATTTCCTAATAAATCCGTATTAGTGATATCTAACCTCAAAATATTACTCTAAGAAACAAATATAAACAATACTTATTGTTTATCAGCAAAACTAATAAAAATACGAACAGAATACTAAGTGCCCTGTGAACTAAGTATAAACAAAATACTGAATCTAAGTGAGCAGTTCCAGCAAACTATTTTCAACAAATTCTGGATTATCCCGAAGGAATAAGCATACGAAACTTTCCAGGAGAGACAAGCTACAGATGAAAGCCAGTGAAATCCAACCCTCAATAGACTCTGAAACATATAAAAACCAGGTAAGTCCATAGACAAATGCATTATAGAGAAATAAGTCATATGATTCTTTATTATTAAAAATCATATTCTAATTATGTTTTCTTTATGTTATTTTCAGGTAGAACTATGGAATAGAGACTTATATGGTTAGAATTCAGTTCCTGCTACAAAATAGTCCCAGATACAAAATAGTTCTGTACGTACGTAACTATTTATATACAAAATAAACATAAATTATAACGTAAGTAAACGAATAGTTTAATTAACCCTTGCTATATTACAAAGTGACGATTTATATCGTTACAATACAACAAACTAAGATAAACAATTTTGAAAAAACGAAAATTACCTAAGATACTAAGATATTCGAAATTGGGAATCTAAAATTATAGTTCCTATAGTATTTCGTAGAAAATCGCTTAATGATTAAATTACGTCTTAAATGTGAAGGAATAACAAGAAACATAAGCAATGGGATCCAGATCTACTCTTGAAAAAATTTTTTCGGATATGTCCGAAATTAGGAGCCCTTTTTCAAATGCACAAAAATGCGCTGATTTTTTTTAACCGTGATTTTTGGAAAAAATAAACTGTAATAAAATTGCTTTTATAATAAATCATGGTTCGCTATAATAAGTTGTATCTGGTTATATAAAAAAAATATCAAAAAGTAATACCGAGTATTAAATATTGAATACATTGTAAATGGTATCCGAAATTAGGCGACTTTCCTCTACACTAGTTTAGAAATGAGGCATCGATAATAGGTTTATATTTATTTGGATAATTGTAAGAAAATTAATAACATAACAAAAACAATGTTTCATTAACTACTTAAGTCTGTGCAATGGAAGTTCAGCAAATGCCCAATAAACAAAACCAGCAGCTTTAAAATTGCTTTTTTTTTAATTAAAAGCAAAAACAAGTTTTCATTTAACCAACTAAAAATTAACAGGGAAGTTCAAGATTAACAGATAATACTAACTTTACTACGCGTTTTAGTTTGTACGTTGTTTTTATTTTTAAAGGTAACTTCTATTAAGAAATACTCTTTTTTATAGACAGCTTTTGTGACGCAGTTTTTTTAAAATGTTAAAATTAATAATGTATAATGTATTTAAAATAGGTTCCGAAATTTTAGAAGCTGATTCTACATCATAAAATATGACAAAAAGTTCCTATAAACATATGTCTAAAAATGCGTCGTAAGGGAGCTAAGCCCCTTTGAAAGTGGATAAAAAAATCTGTTTTATTTAGTAACTAAGGAACCCTTTGAGATATAGCAACGAGGTTTTGCACGTGAACTAATCTTAATAAGACCTATCTTTGTATGTTATTTTTATTATATTTAGGATTGATTTTTAGAAGTACCTGTATGTGAATTTTTTTTCCTAGTTGTTGATTTACATTCTCCTTGCATCATTGAAATTTTCGTTTTCAACTTAGAATTTAATTTTTCGTCCTCGAACCGTGAAATTTTACCTTCACAATAATTTTTCTCGAAAACGGTTAATTCTACAGTATTACAACATAAGTACCTTTTTTATGTATTTTGACCTAACAAATCATATTCCATAAAAAAAATACACAAAAGTAACACAGAAAAAAGGTTGGGACAAAAAACTGATAAGGCCCCTCCGTTTCGTACACCCCTGGTTAAAATAAGTACATAGAAAAAACATACAAAGATAGGCCTTATTAAGATTAGTTTACATAAAAAACCTTCTTGCTTTGTCTCAAAGGGTGCCTGAGTTATTATAAAAACCGATTTTTTTAGCCACTTTCAAAGGGGTAGCTTTTTTAGACATATGTTTATAGGAACTTTTTGTCATATTTTATGATGTAGAAACACCCCTTAAAATTTTTGACCCTATTTTAAATACACCCTGTATACATAGAAGAATTTTGAATTTTAATACCAGCAAAAAGACAAAATAAGTAACTAATAAATATTGGCTTGTAAATTATTTTATGCAAAAAATATTGATTTAAATATTTGATTTTTTGATTTAGATGTTTATTCTTATTCAAGTTTTAGTTTATGATTGGGTTTAATTTTTAATTAACTAAATTGTGATTTTACATTTTTAATTAAAAATATTCAGCGATATGGAAACTTTACTAGATCCTTTTAAATCAAACTAAATAGCAACACAAAAAAATATTCGAAATCAAATAATTTTGGCTAATAAGCAAAAGTCATGAAATATATATTTTAAAATTTTTAAAAGATTTTGTATTTAGGTTAATATATTTTGCGTATAAAGACCAAACGGTAAAATAGCCCGTTTTTGGCTTTATGAATGGAACGTAAGATTTATATATTTTTTGTAAGAGTATAGTTTGACGCACGGATCTGAGGCTACGGAAAATACGTTTGGAATGTGTGTGCAAGTGGGAGGCCCATTGTAGGCACGCACGCCTTATAATGGAAAGAAGAGAGCGCGAATGATTCTTCCCCCTTTCTCTTATGCGGAGAACTCTAGTTATAGGCTAATTAATTGGTGCAAAGTTTAACTTAAAAACGGAGGGGAACTATTATTTAAAATGTTGCTGAAAATTGGTTCTTTTATAAGATTTTTTTTACTTACTTTTTATAATATCTTATACTTTTTTACGATAAAAAGATGTTTTCCCATCTAAATTTTTCTTCTGAATCCAAATCTTGAGTCAAAATATAAATTATTATATAGTTTTGGGCAAAAAGCAGCTACTCGTATTTTCTATGTTTACTCTTTCCAGATTTGACATTTTATGTATTTTAGTAAAATTTTGATAAAAATGTAATTATTTTTCTAGTTATAGTTCAGATCCAAATAAACGTGCAGTGACTAATACCTTACTCTATCAATGTCAAGCAAAAAAATTGTCGGTTGATCGGTCGGTCGGTCGGTCGATCGTTTTGTCCTGGAAATCTTGTGGGCACGATAACTTAAGAACGCTTTAAGCTAGAGACTTAAAATTTGGCATACAGTTATGTTACCAACAGTTCCCGCTCGGTAAACTTTTTGCGGCAAGGGGGACAAATGGGGAAAAATACATTTTTTTTTTAGAAAAATTTGAAAATTGCTATATAGGGGTTTTTGAGGTTGCTAAAATTGAATCTGATAATAAAAAAATTCTAACTCCACCCCCGAGGGGGTGAACATATTTATGCGCAGATGTGTTTAATAATATATACGAATGCGCAAAAGTGTTTTGTAAAACATATACAAATATTTTTTTCTAATTTCACCCCCTGAGGGGTGGGTGGTAGTTTTTGTGCAAACTGGTATAATGGGGTTTTTAAGGTTTCTGAAAGTGAATCTGATAATAATAAAAATATAAATTCACCCCCTGAGGGGTGGGGGTAGTTTTCGTGAAAATTGGTATATTGGACTTTTTGAGGTTGCTCAAAGTGAATCTGATTATAAATAAAAATTCTAACTCCACCCTTCAAGGGCGGGGGTAGTTTTCTTCTAAATTGGTAAATTGGGGGTTTTCAGGTTGCTGAAACTGAATCTTATAATAACATTTTTCTAATTTCACCCCCTGAGGGGGAGTGAATATGATAATAAAAAATCCATTTTACGGGCGGAGGTGAAAATGGGAAAGCTCTTTTACTGGGCAGTGTATTTTTAACTGTATTTTTAAAGCTGTGACTCTTACTGATCACTTTACGCTTTAGCGAATTTAATTTAATGGCTGTTCATCGGTTTGCTTGGACACAACAATCAGATCACGCTATGTGGAAATCGGATTGTGGACAAGTAAATTTATAGGGTAAAGACAATGACTGCATCGGAAGAGAGAATTGGTATAATGCCGACAGAAGACTAGAAACAGCAACTGATTTTTTTTGTTAATGGACTGCTGCCTATTTAGATTAGATAAAGAGAGAAGTTCTACAGAAAGAGATAGAAATATAATTATGCATATTTTAGGTAAAAATAACATTTTAGATTATATTTTAAATTACATGAAGGTAAGATATTTGTTTTTTTTTAAGTAAAAACTATTTTTTTTTATTTTCATAACACAGCTATGTGTACAGTAGGTCTAAATTTTCCTAGGAACATATTACCTACTCCTTAATTGACAGTCATTGATAATACTCCGTTGTGTGTGTGAAATTTTGTACTTGGTTTTGTGTTTAATAAGCTGTTTTATGTATTCTTTAATAATTTTATATAATGCACATTTTTTGTGGCACTTTGATAAAATCCAAATATAATATTTTTAGGGAATTTTTTTTTTTGGGTTGGTATTGAAGACCTAAATTTATGTTGTCTAACGTATTGGACTGCTATCCTTTGCGGACTTTTTTTTTCCTAAAAATTAATTTCTTATGTATGTTGGGATACTGAACACGAATTTGCTATAAAACACTGTCTAAATGGAGAAAATCTGGGCTCTTTGTCGTTTTTGTTGCCTGTAGTCTTAGTCTTAAGACAATGACTGCATCAGAAGAGAGAAGTGGTATAATGCCGACAGAAGACTAGAAACAGCAACTGATTTTTTTTTTTGATAATTGCCGACTTTTTTTTCTTAAAAAATAATTTCTTGTGTTTTGGGAATGCTAAACACGAATCTGCCATAAAACACTGTCTAAATGGAGAAAATCTGCAACTTTAGTGTAGAAAAAAAGTGAGCCCATGAAGTGCATTTTTTATGACAGATTCGTGTAAGCATCCCAAAATACATAAGAATTGGTGGGTCTCAACCACATACAACTTTTTTTTTATGGACCTGTGTAATTATTTTCCTTATTAGCGGACATTAGGTCCCAAATGAGTTTGTTGAAGTTTCCTCATGGGATCGTGACAAAAACATCACTGTGAATTGTACCATGAGTGCATCCGGTAGTTTTAGAGTACCTCCCTTACAATACAATACAATACAATATAAGTGGGGTTGTAATGCATGGTACTGCCTTTCAAATCACTGCGACCAATGAGATGTATTGTGAATCCCCTTTGCAATTTAGTCCACATCAAACTTTAGGCTTCAAAGAAGCCCAAGAGTTTTTTGGGGGCTACTTGGGATATACCTGCAGGTATTGGGTATACCTGTTCTAGATATTGTAGCCTTTTGCGAGCAATGGCTTCGCAGAAGAACATAATGTGTTTGGCCGTTTCTGGTGCTTCTGAGCATAGACGGCAAATTTCGATTTCAGATTTTCCCATTTTTTTAAGATGATATCTTAAAGGGCAGTGTCCGGTTAACAGCCCTGTATAGGTCTTTAGGTCCACCTTGCTGAGATCGAGTAACTTTCTTGTTCGTTTAGGTTCATATTTTATGAATATTTTAGCCTGTCTTAAGTTTTGGTCTTTCCAATATCGAGTTTGGATTTTGGTTTCCTATCTCTTAATTGCCTCTACCTGATGGCTTTTGTTAAAGCCACAGAAAGGTTCAGGGCCAATACCTCCCTTATTTATTTATTTAAGTTTTGGTCTTTTCAATATCGAGTTTTGATTTTGGTTTCCCATCTCTTAATTGCCTCTACCTGATGGCTTTTGTTAAAGCCACAGAAAGGTTCAGGGCCAATACCTCCCTTATTTATTTATTTACCCAAGAATACGAATGAATTAATTTATTAAAAAAAAAAAATGACTATTACTACTACAGTAAAATGATAAATTTGCAGTTTAATGTATCAAAAGATTTTACTAACACTGAGATTTTGTAACTGAATTAAATATTTAAAAAAATTGTATATTTGAAACCCCTAGCAACTTAAGTTGAATGCAAAATGTTGAATGGAAAAAATATCTGGTAGGGGCAATTTTACTTATTGATCTGGTTGCCCTGGGGAAGAAATATTTATCTGAATGCTGCAACCACATATTTGGAAGCTACAACAAGTTATATTTATTCATATAAACAAAACCGATTTCTATCGATCAATAATATATATCTTTGACATATTAATACTTTATAATTTACTTTTCCAGTCCGCCTATTTTCCAGTCGCAACACAATAGTGGCTCATTTTAGAATACCCTACATACGATTAAAATATAAACAAATAAATATTGGCACTTATCTGTCCAGATTAAATAAATAAAATTAGTGCTATTAAATTTAATTTTGACCAATACTTTTGCAATGCAGTTGTAATTATTTTTCTGTTTACTGGAATAAACGAAATTGTATGACAAAAACAAAGTATCGAAAAAAAGGTTCATAACGAAGCGTTTATAACAATCAAATGGGTTTCACTTGCTGTTGGTCAATATCCAAGCACATGTGGTTTAGTCACCGGAGGTGTAAATGTTAGAGTGTAAATTTTAAATTTTTACCTATGACTTAAAATGAGTGTTAAAATGCTTTTTGTACTACACCTTTTCAAGTTGTAAATAGGAAAGTGTAAATTGATATTCAGAATTTCAAGTTAAATTTCAGAAAGTATAAATTGTAATTCAGATTTGCAAGTTATATTTCAGAAAGTGTAAATTGTAATTCAGATTTTCAACTTATATTTCAGAAAGTGTAAATTGTAATTCAGATTTGCAATTTATATTTCAGAAAGTATAAATTAAATTTCAGAAAGTGTAAATTATATTTCAGAAAGCGTAAGTTGAAATTCAGAAAGTGTAAATTATATTTCAGAAATTATAACTTTATATTATTATTACAGAGTAAATTGTACTTCAGAAAGTGTAAATTGTATATCAGAAAGTGTAAATTAAATTTAAGAAATATTTATATCTAACGTTAAGGAATTTTTTATTTGTTAATTTATAGTTTATACGTATGTAATATAATGAAATGACCTAGCCAATTAGAAATTAATTTTGTTAAATTCTTAATTTTATGTAAAAAATACATGTTTAATTTTAATTTATTGCTGTTCAACAATTAATACCAAATATACATGTATGTATGTATGTATGTATGTATAATACATAACTGCTACTTTTTTTAAATTTTGTTGAATAAAATAATACGTTCCGAAATAAAAATTATTATTTCTGATTTACAAATTACCGTTTCCTAAAATTAATGTAAACTTTCTGAAACTGAATTTACAGATCCAAATCTAAATAAAATAACACATTCTGAAAATTAATTTCTACTTTCTGAAATTCAACTTACGCTTTCTGAAATATATATTACAAATCTGAATTTCAATTTATACTTTCTGAAATATAACTTGCAAATCTGAATTACAATTTACACTTTCTGAAATATAATTTAAAAATCTGAATTACAATTTATACTTTCTGAAATTTATTTTAAAAATTTGAATAACAAATTACACTCTCTGAAATTAATATCACACTTTCTGATTTACAACTTGAAAAGGTGTAGAGGTTCTTAGAGACCCTCGATACTCTGACAGTTCACAATATGAAGGGTCTCCAGAACTTTTTACTGTTTACACATTTTTAACTCGCTCTTCAAAGTTTATGTTAATATTTAACCTATTCTACCTAATTAAGCATCCCAATACCAGGAATTGTGTGGGCTAGTAGTAAAGAGAAACACTGTCTTTTGAATAAGTTTTTATGGGGGTCTTTATTTTACCTATCGCCCTCCCCAAATTTCAATTATTCAAATTTAACTTTTTTTCTGCTTCATGAATGAGAATATACAGAGCGGTCCAAAAGTCACCCCCCCCCCTCTTAACTTTTAAACCAGTCGAGATATCGACTTCAAATTTGGAACTTTTAAATAAGAAAACTTAAACCATCATTTAGCATATATTTAATACTTTCAGCTCTTAAAATGTGGGCAGGGGGGCATGGGGGCACATTTTTTTAAATGGAAAGGGGGGTCGTGTAATACATCATTTTAATGCTTATAAAATTCTCCATTTAACTCCATATTTTTTAATTAAAAAAAAATTGTGTTTAAAATGGTGTTGAAAATGGGTATTAATGTCGAAATTCCTCTAAAAAAAACAAATAATTTTTTAAAAATGCCTATTTCATCATAAAAAAATGTTAATTATACTTTTAAACTAATTTTAGTTGACATAAATTAAGATTTATAATAAAAAAACTTAAAAAATCGAATGTTTTAGCACAAAAAATTGAAAAATCAAAATCTTAAAAAGCATTTTTAAAAAATTTAAAAATATTAATTTAAATAGAGAATTTTATAAGCTTTAAAATGATGTATCACACGACCCCCCTTTCCATTTAAAAAAATGTCCCCCCATGCCCCCCTGCCCACATTTTAAGAGCTGAAAATATCAAATATATGCTAATAGAAAGTTTAAGTTGTCTTATTTAAGATTTCTAAATTTGAAGTCGATACCTCAACTCGTTCAAAAGTTAAAGGGGGGGGGATGACTTTTGGTCCGCACTGTATGATTTTGGGTAACTTGATCATTTCAGTTCCTGAATAATGTGACATTAAACTTGACACAAACTTTTATGTTACGTTTAATCTCATTTTTTAGGGCTTCTACGCTACACTAAAGTTATCTTGATCAAGCTAAAGTTTTATTTTTCCGACAGAAATCAGTTTGGTGATAATTGAAAAAACAAAATAAGTTGGGTGACAAGAGACATGTGGAGGAAGGTATGAAATATTAACCCAATTACGGTCTGTTATTTTAAGCAAGATAGTAAATAAAAAATCGCACATTAAATATTTTTACAACAGGTTTGAATAGTATATGTTTGTGTATAAAATATAGTTGTTTTATAAAATAAACTAGTCAGTATATTCGCATATCCAATATTCGAATCTGTTTTGAAAATATTTATTGTGCGATTTTTAATTTACTATCTTGCTTGATGAAACAGACCATAGTATTATTTTAATTATATTTTACTTTATATACTTGGTTTTTGCTAACTTGAAAATATTAACGTGGTTTATAAAAAACTCCCTTTGATTAATGGTTAAGATTAACCTCGTAAAATAATAAATGGTTGAATTTTATTTGTTACACGTTGTGATTTTATAACCAATATTTAGTGTACAATTTAATCGAAGGCTAATATTTTTACTTTTATATTTTCAATATATTAAAGTATTGAAAATTTTTTTTTAATTTTTTTTTTCGATTTTTTCACTTTTCTCGACGTTTCCGAAGTTTTTATTACTTTTGAGAGCATGTTAAAAAAAATTCTGTCGGTCTGTCTGTTACCACGATAAGTACGTTTTGAGCTAGGAACATGAAATTTGGTATGCAGGTGTATTGGCCACATAGCTCGGATAAATTCGAAGATGGCTAAAATAGAGATTACCGAAAAGGACGTAACTGTGAAACTCACTTATTTTACGTCCCAGGTGATTTTTTTTCACCAATAAATAGGGTTTTTGATTCTAAACAAAAACATAAGAAGTAATTTTTTTGCTAGGGAGTATACTTTTCTAGATAAAGCGGTCTACACTGAAAAAAAATACGTTCTTGGCTCAAAGTTGTCAACACTCTTGGCTATTCTTTTAGCTTAAAGGATGTGTAACTTCAAACAAAAGTATTTATCTTGTCCCAATAAAAGTATCGCTTTTGAAACATTTTTAACATTGGTATCTGGCGCGCCACTGTGCGCCATGGCGCATTTGAGGAAAAAACCATTTATCTTATTTTAAGATTGTTAAAAATTAAATAATTTTAAATACTTTGGCCCAAGAATTTTTCTTTTAGGACAAGACCACTTGCAAGTCACACAAGATCAAAGAATTTTAAGTTAAATAATCAGAAAGATCTTGGCAAGTGAATTATATTTTCATGTTAAGAGATGGCGCTTTTGGACGTATTCAAGAGTGCGAAGTATTTGGCCTAATTTCATATGCCATTACCGCAAAGGATCCTAACTAACACATGTTTTTTTAGGTTTTACTGGTATATTTCATTATAATCTAGTTTTTTTGGTTACGTTCGCGTATATTCGGTTTACTTGAGGTAAATTTGAGTTTTTTTAATTGCTCATGCGCAGTACTGCTCAGGCAAACATACATGATACATACGAATGCGAAAAAATATTCTGGCAAACATATACAAATATAACGATGCATTGAAGGGTTTGGTGGAACATATTTAAGCTCAGAAGTGTTTAATAATACATACGAAAGCGCAAACGCGTTCTGAAAAACATACACAAAGTTAGCATGCGCAGTAGTGTTTGGTAGAACATATTTATGCGCAGAAGTTTTTAATAATACCTACTCATATGCAAAAGTGTTCTGGCAACATATAAAAATATACCATGCGCAGAAGTTTTTGGTGAAATAGAAGTGTTTAATATTAAATACGAAGACGCAAAAGTGTTCTGGCAAACATATACATTGTATATTATACAAATATACCATGTACAGCAGCATTTGGTGAAACATATTTATGCGCAGAATTCTTTAATAATACATATGAATGCGAAAAAGTATTCTGGCAAACATAATATAATATAATATAACGATGCCTAGATATTTTTGTTAGAACATACAAACGAATGCGCAAATGTACTCAGTATGAAGAGTATGAAGGAAAAGGTAAACTAAGTGTGGCAAAAAGCGTGGTTTAGTTCATTTCCATTGTTTTGCTCGTCGAAAATATAAAAAATTTTAAACGATTTTACGTTTCAGATATTTAGAACACACCCTATAAAAAATTGAAAAGTAATTTTTAATACGTATTTGGAGTCGTCTGAATGTGTTTTAGTTTATTGCGACATTATTTATAGGGCAAACCATAAAAAAATGGCTTTATCTAATTTAAAAAATCTCTTTGCGTTTATACTCCGATTTTACGCAAGTAACTACTAAAATTTATTAAATATGGCTCCCGTGAGCATGTACTTATGTATATATTATGTTACATTATATACGTATTCACTAATCGTGCATAGTCAGGTTTTAATTAACTTTCTCAGTTAATTTGGACAGTAAAGTTTATAAATAATAAACCGGTTTTTTACTCTATATCTCATTTATAATAAAAAAATATTTTAATAGTAAATTATAATTTAATTATTATAATAAAATACATACCTTCCCTTGTTAAGATGCTATGTGAGCCTGAAACAAAATATGGTTTGTTAGAAAGTAAACGAAATGGAAAAATGTTATATTGAGTGCTAGAAATATAGACTTTAGTTGTTTAGTTTGAAGTTTTGACTTTTAAAAATTCACCAACTAAGTTTTAGTTTTTAAAGAATACTCCAATCACAAACAGAGCGTTTCTTTAAAAATATATACTACCTGTGTAACTATTCTGGTTTAGAGCGAAATATATCGGTGAATATTGGCGGAGCTCAAAAAAATTAAATTTGGAGCAGAATCTTGTTTTCGATTTAAAAATTAATTATTAAAAAAAAAATCAAATGAAACGTCAAATTTCGTGCATTTGAGCTGAAATTAGAAAAGGATTCAAATTTTTGTACTTTTTACGATATGGTGGTAAATTTACGTATTTTTCATAATTTGGTATACACCAATCACAAACAGAGCGTTTCTTTAAAAATATATACTACCTGTGTATCTATTCTGGTTTCGAGCGAAATATATCGGTGAATATGGGAGAGCTCAAAAAAATTAAATTTTGCACAGAATCATATTTTTGATTTAAAAAAATTATAAAATATATATAATTATTAAAAAAAAAACAAATGAAAATCAAATGAAACGTCAAATTTCGTGCATTTGAGCTGAAATTAGAAAAGGATTCAAATTTTTGTACTTATTACGATATAGTATTTTTCATAATATGGTATACTTACTAAATTTATTTGATTAAAAAAAATCGTACCTTATAAAAAAATATTATTTTAGTTTTTTTTTTCTAATTTTAAATGAAGTGGGGCCAACCCTAATTTAATTTTTCACGACATGAGAGGGGACTTAAAATAAAAAAGTGTTTTTTGAAATACCTACCCTAATTACCAGTTAACCGGTTAAGTTTAATTAAGCGTAACCAAAATTTAAATGGCTTTTAGCTAATAAAAATGTATTTTTTTTTAAACTTATCCGATTAATAATCTCTGTTGAAAACACTAAAATAGTGACTATCAACAACAATAATCAAATTACCTACTCATCCAAAATCGATTTTTAATTTGTAGGGACAATTATATCATACAGTTATTTGAACAATTATTTTTCCGTTTTAGATTAAAACTGAATTTGCTGAAATTGCTTTTAGAAAATAGTTTCATATTTTTGTTTAACGTTATTATTCAGATTTTTATCATGGCAATTTATTCTTTATTAAAAATATTTGTCAGTTTTAAAATATACAGCATGTTTAACTTACGATTAGACATATTAACCGATAAATGTGGCAACAAAGCATGGACTTCATCTAGACCATAGAGAAGAAAAGAGGACTAAAAGTCCAGCCTGCGCAAGATTATTTTGTGACAGAACGGAACCGCGAAATGGCGTAACGCAATTTATCTGACCTTGCGCAGTACGTATCTCTGTCAGCTGTGAAATACTGTCGGTCGTAAAACAATTCATCACCCCAGTATTCACTTGTCGTATCTCCAAAAATCCCCCAGTAAAAATCTCAAAATATCCGAAAATTAAGATAGGGCAAACCAATACTTGGGTGACGAATTATTAGTAGTTTGTTTATACTGTCAGATCGTCGTTTGGTTCTGTTCATTTTTCGACTTCTACTTTAATTGTTTTTTTTTTTGCTGCATTTTTTTATTACTTTAAACATGACCTCTTTGTTGCTTTATGAAGAGTAAAGGGTCAATCCCTGGTGTACTCAAAGTAGGTGTACAAAATGACCGAAATTCAAACACACCTCGAAAAATTCTTATAAAATAATTGAAAAAAAAGAAAAACTATTTAGACGTTTCTTCGTATATATTTATTATTTTTTGTTGCATTTTTTTACAATTTTTATTTGACACATAAAACTAAGGTTAAAAAATACTTGTCAAAAACAACAATAATAGTGCGCATGTGCAAGTTTATCGCAGATGCGCAAGGCACATTTATCGCAACGGCTTTGGAGGTATTTCCTTGTCTATAATCTAGATGCTTAGGCAGAAGAGCGGCTTATGGGAACGCAGAGCAGGACTTAAGATTGCTCGAAAGTAAAAAAGTAGTTTCAGCCTTAGCTCTCACAATACTGCCCTACTACGCTAGAAAGCAGTAACTCAATTTGTCGCATAGCAGCGTTTTCAAAATATTACATCAGAGTTGACGTCAAAACTTCGCTAGGCGACAAATGGAGTTACTGCTTTCTAGCGTAGTAGGGCAGAATAGGTCTTGCTATCCCATTAAAAAATATATGAGAAAGGGTTTTTTTAGATGGCCGCGTTGAGAATGAGAATAATATTGCTTTCTCGTTTTGATTTTGTTCTGCCTGTTATTGTTATTCTACTTGAAACTTATTATTAATATTAACTAGAACGTAACGCAAGTCATTATCAAACTTAAATTAAGCTTAAATTAAGCTTTTATAAGTTTTCTAATAGATAGGTAAACTAATATTGGAATATAATAATAAGCAACTTTAGTAATTAACAGCTTAGTTAAAACTTTTATAATACTCTTTACAGTATATTGCATTTTTTGCAAATACTTAAACGCAAGTTAAAATAACTTAAAATAAAAAAGTGGAGAAAAAAATGGTACAGGGAATGGCATTCGAATTCTTTACCTGTTAGAGTCAAAAACGTGTTAAAGTATTACTATGCTGGTTATACTTTTAAAGCTATTAGTAGTAAATAAATTTGTATTTTTAAAAACAAATTTAAGCCTAGAGTTTAAATGTCATCAGTTTCAATATCAATCAACCAGTCAAGTCGAACATTTTACTTTTCGCACTATAGCGAAAATTCAAACTTTTTGCTAAGATTTATTAAACAAAAAGTAGCGCTTTTAGATACAATTAAATAAAAAATAATTTATACAGCAGCTCTTGATTTTGCCTATTTTTTTTATAGTTTCCTAAAGAAGAAAAATAAAATAAGACTCTAAGGTCTTTATTGAAATAAATAATATACATTTTTTTACTAATTTCCCTAGGTAGGTTGTAAGACTTTTACAATAATCAAAATAATAATAAATTTGAAGGGTTTTAGTTAAACTAAGAACAGTATTCTCACTGAAAAATTTCGTCCATGTACAATGCCTAAACTTTTCCAACTATAGTTTATAGTAATAAGTTTCTATTAAATTTTAACAAGAATGGGTGACATAAAAGTAGAACATATCCATTACTACCTTGGTGTCTGCTTAGCAGGATGACCGAAAATGCAAAATATTTGTGAAACTTAAAAGCTGTCACTAACGGCTTTAACGGCCCTACTAAATAACACCCCTACTCTTTAGTAGGGTCAAGTAGCGAGAAAAATCGGATAAATGTAGAAGTATTTAACATTAATCTATTACCTGTAGTAATATTTTCATTTGCCTATAATAGAACACTAAACTTGAAAAACCACATTTTTTTCTTTTACTTAAACTTTTGCTTAATTACGTCTATGGCTCGTCGATATTATTAAAAAGATTATTTTTTGCTCTTATACCAAAAAGTTATTATTTATTTTTATTATCTCTTTAAAATAAAAGGAACTGGTAAAAATAATATGTAATAAGCTCGTACGCCTATATAAAAACAGTGCTAGTAGTGAAAATACTAATATATAAACTACGGTAGAGAAGACTATTATAGCCTCGCAATCTTAAATCCCTCGCTGCACCGCAGCTCGGTATTCGATTGTTACTAATTATAATAAATGATTAAAATATACTTAATTTAAAGTGCAAAAAATATTTCTTTTTACTGTCTTATTACTTATCTAGTTATAAATGATAAATTGCTGTCCAATCAAATTGCTACAAAAACGTTTCTTTTGCTTGCGGTTTCATTTTCAAATTAAAAAAGCTATAGCTTGGTGATTAATTTCTGTTAAAATGTGTCTGTTGTGAAAATATTACTTGTGAAACCGTTCTATGAATATTATAAATATTGAAAGTGATTTTACAATTGAAATTTTTTGTTTTTAATTTATTTTAGTGGGTGAATACAGATTAATCAGTTGACATATATTTTGAGGTTATGTTATGGAAATTTTTTTATTTTGTATGAAATGATTATAATAACTGTATCTAGCCAAAAAGAACGGTTAGTTCAAGACCAAAAGTGACCAAAAGGTTATATTTCTTTATAAATATTACAGTAAAGGTAAAGCATCTTCTTTTAAAAAGCTTAAAAATAACAAGTTTTAGTTAGCGGGCGAAAAAAACTTTTTGGCCCTAGGGCCACAAAGTGTGTTTAAATAATAAAAAATCTGGGAAATTTTGTATTTCAGTATATATTTAGTTTTAAGATAGTCGCCTAACGCATTTTCGAAAATTGCTTTTTCATCATCAGGGCGATTGGCACTGAATAATAAGAAAGAAAAGAAAAAAGAAAAAAGAAAAAACAAAAGAATTGATTTTGTTAATCCTAATTTAACCCTTATTTTTTAGTGCCAATCGCCCTGATGATGAAAAAGCAATTTTCGAAAACGCGTTAGGCAACTATCTTAAAACTAAATATATACTGAAATACAAAATTTCCCAGATTTTTTATTATGAACAAAAAGTGTCGCTTTTAGAATCAATCGAATAAGAAGTGTATTTTCGATCACCCCTACTGCTTATCTCCATGCGGGCACCACAAAGAATTTAAATTAGTTTAGATTTGTGTTAGTTGTTTTAAAGCAAAATGAGCTTTTAAAATTTATTTTATAAGTTAAGTTTCCGTAGACTTCTGTGCTTCAGTGACCATTATGGGGTCATAACGTACTCCTTTCTGTCTAGAATTACAATTTAAACTTGAAAGTATTTCTGCATGTTTGCAAACTATACCTACCTGCTTTAAATTTTACTAACGTTGTTGGGTTAGTGTTCATATTTTACCGCAACAATAAGCAAACTGTGTTTAAAGTAGATTAACAAGGTTTTTGAAACAAATCTAACAAATCTAACAAATCTGTTGCTACCAAAAGAATACTTGCCCCTGTAGGCCTATTATAGGCCCTGGTTTCAATAAAAAATATATTTTTTATCAAAAAACGAAAACTTTTTGAAACAGACTATTTTTTTTGAAAAAAAAAAAAATAGTCTACCCCAATTTAACCTTACCTCATACCGATTTTTTACAAAAAGCAATATTTGCCTAGCATTTTTGATTAGGAACCTATGGTCCAAATTTAAAGTCTTTAGGTCAAATGGTTCTAGAGTTCTCGTGGAAACAAATTTCTCATACAGACAGATCGAGAGACAGAGAGACCGATATGTCAAAAAGTGCGGAAGTATGATTTTTTTTCAGAGATCATAGTTTTTAGATATAAAACGTCGTAAAACGTAAAAAAGTGGAACAAATATTAAAATACGTGAAAAAAAAAAGTCCAAATGTATTTCAAACGATACTTAGTGTTCTGTGAGCGGGGATATATAAATTTAAAATTTTGGCTATGACAGCAACATGCCGCTGCAGCTTGCCGAGAAAGAAGAGGCTAGTTGTAAGAGAGGATTGAATAATTCTTAAGTGAAAAATATGTTTTGCACGACCAAGACTAAAACTTAATTTTACGCTTTCATTTTCGGGTCTAAACTTGCCGTTTTTCTCCCAAGGGAAAAAAAATCAGGGCAACCTTGATAATATTAAAATATTATACAAACTAGGTATATGTTTTACTGGTACAAAAATTAGGGTTGGTAATGTTTTGTAATAAATTAGCGATTCAAACGAATTTATTTGATTTTAACAAAGAAAACCTTTAAAAATAACACTGTTTAAATTACTTAAAATTTATCGTCTTCGTCCATTTTTTCAGACTGACGTTTGTGTCAACCGTATTAAAAAACAATTGAAATCGCGATAGCCGTGAAATTGACTTTTTGCAATTCAAAGGCATCTAGATTAAATTACGAAAATAAAACACCCGATCTTAGACGTATGGTTTTTAATTTAATCTGATTACCTAAATTATGTTTGGTAGTACAAAAAATAGTGTATACCTCAGGATTAAACGTGGCTGTTTTAGTCCCTTGCATTTCTATTTCCCTCGCTAGCTACGCTCGCTCAGAAAACATTCATGCAGCGAAACTAAAACAGCCTGTTTAGTCCCTTGGTATATAAATAATTATTTTGCACAGCCCTGTGTAAAACGTTATTTTACTTCCACGATAGCCTCTGCTGTCTGTTTCTCATAAGCTGCATCATTATTTCATCAAAATCCATATGTTTTATTACTTTTTCTTGAAAATTTTGTAAAATGTATTTTAACAGCATGCCACATTTAAAAAACTACGGCCATATTGGAAAAACAATTGAAAACGCAAACCTGTCATTTCGTGATTCATGCATAAATCAAAATATCCATGGATATTTTAATTTAATTTTAAAAGATATTGCAAAATGGAATTAGTTGCTTTTGAATACATTTTGTTTAAAATTTTATGTAAATATAGAGGTCGGTCGTGCAAAAAATAGTGTATATACCTCAACAGTAAACTGCTTGTTTTAGTCCCGCAGCATGAATGTTTCCCGAGCGAAGCGGGAAGAGCAGCGGAGCGAAGAACGGTAAGGCACCTAATCGCCAGTAAACGTTCGATAGCCTGAGGAGCAATTCACATTCATGTGGACGTGATGTGGTACCATCACCGGTGAACTGGCTATTGAACCTTCACTGGCAATCAAGTTCTGTGATATGATATCACAAGGCTTATTCGGGTTTCAAGTTATGAACTGTTTAGAACTGGTTCTAACCAATAGAGGTTAAAAAAGCGCCTAAATGCAGCTCTCTATGCAGGATTTTGTTTTGGTTTTTTGTTGTTTGGTGTTTTTTTTTTTTAAAGAGGGGGCCTTGGTTTACGTTAACGTTGGGTTGGCGTCTGTTTGGTGTTTTTTTTTGTAAACAAATGTTTTTTATTTAAAATAACATATTGAAAAACTGTCATCGCATGCGCAGTTTATCAAAACGTTGCATAAAGAGCTGCACATAGGCGCTCCAATATTGAATGTAAACCGCTTCTCTGAAAGCAATATTTGTCCCGTTCACTGGTGATGAAATAGATTAGATCCACATGCGATGTGAATTGTTTCAATGAAAATGAGAAAAAAGGTGGTCAGGTGTAGAATTTTTTAGAAAATGAATAAATTAGCGTGAAATGGTGGGACGGAGAGTTGTCTCTAACCAGACTAATACTGCCCTGCTAAAACAAGTTGTCCTAACTGCAAATTAGATGTTTTGATATATGATCAGTTTTATCGTTTTTGTTTGCACTTTTTGAAAAAATGAAAAATATGGCGTTCGGTTCTGCTTTATTTTAAATAAAAAATAAGTGATATCCTTTGAAAAAAATATATATATTTTTTTTGTCAGAAAAATAAATTGTCATACTAAATGCATTTGGTTCTATCTGAGAAAGTTGGGCCAAGATGATCTAAAAAGTCCAATCAAATTACTAAGATCTGTAAAGTTAGTCCTAGTCCTGACTTATTCGTCTAGTAAAGACTAGTTAGGACAATTTTATTTAGAAAACATAGAAAATTTTTCACATAGGACAAATATCTTAGGCTAATTTTTAGGATTTGGGTTTTAGATAGGACATTTCTCTTCAGTAAGCACATGGGGCTAGTATAAAGCAATACAATGGTGTGCTTATATCAAAAAGTGAATTTTTGCAAATAGGTCAACTTGTCTTAGTAGAGCAGAATAACTTGTTAGTGAATTTGCAATCTCTACGTCATAATAACAAGATTTTCCTTTTGAATATTTTTTCTGTGTATAACTAAATACATCCTGTAGTATTTGACACAAACATGCAGATAATACATACCAAATACAAGACAATTAAACATGTTCCTGCATGTAAATAAATAGACAAACCACAATTAGACCATGTTTTGCATATACATAAGCTGTATATGCCAAAATATATTTTTTTATGTTTAATTATAATTATTAATACATCGTTATATCAAATATTATTTGCAACAAATTTATTGAACGGTTGAAAAAATTTATAATAAATACTAATATTATCATAATTAAAAATTGTATACATTATTTGAGGAGGTGACTTTCAAAACGCAGTTTTTGACAAATAACACATTTCGAGATATCAACCAAGTATTAATTTAGGAACTATAACAGCTTTTATAGTACCAATGAACATCAGGTATTATCTTGTTGGCGCCCCCTAGAACAATGGCCTCTTTGTCTATCTTATTTTGCTGACTTAAGCAGTATTCATTTAATATAAATAGAGCTCCGCCTAGATTACCCTCAGAGCTGTATTAGACCTGAGTTAGATCGCACGTATCTTAAATTAGAGTTATCTCAAAACTATCTCAAAGTTATAATCTTACAAGTATTAAATAAATATCATTATAAATAATAAACAAGTGTCTAAATCAAGAACATCTAGAACATTTAAACCTTATAGTGAAGAAACTGTGACTATAAATACAAAATAACTGTGAAGTTATAAAATAAGTTTCGGAACCTCTTAATAAAAGGTTGCCCTGGTGTCAGAAGTAAATTAACCTTTTTTTATGTTGTGTTGATCAAGGAATACAACATAGGAATTTTGGTGTCAGAAGTGGGATACTCCAAAAACATTTTGGATATTCAAATACGTTTGAATATTTTGGGTGATTGTGGTAATGAGAAGTGGTAATCCAGTTCCAAACCAGTTCCAATCACTGTGAGTTTCAACTCTTAACAAAAGTACCTACCTGTATCTTCATCCTGATTCGTTCTGTAGTATACTGGAGTACTGGAGTACGTCCTTGGAGTACAAGCTAGTACAGGAAGAGATATCCTTTGTACAGGAACTACAAGACGTAAGTCATTTTTCAAGTTTTTTCACTATATAATATAAATGTTCATCTTATCCTATATCCTATATAAATAAAACTTGATATAAATCATAAATCTTATATATCTCAAAAAATAAATATTTTTTGAGTCTATCTCAAAAATAAAAATATTTTTGAGTCGTCTTAAATCAATATAAAAAGAAATAAGTAAGAATTAAAATACGATAACTCATAAAACAAATAAAATACAATTATTATACAACTCTCCTTTGAATAATAAAAAAAAAAAATTGTTCAAAGTTATATATTTCAAGTTCAAAAATGTCTAACTCAAATCCAATAACATCAAGCCAAGAACCAAATCAAAATCAAAATGAAAATGATATGATAAGCGACGATAATTCAATCATTGTAAACAATGATCTTCCATTAACTGTACTTTTTAAGTTTATAAAACCATTTACGGGTGATAGGCTCGAACTTAACACATTTATACAAAATACGAACAGTGCTTTCTCTTTAGCATCCCCAAATCAGAAAGATAGTTTATTGTTATTTGTTGTTGCACAGTTATCAAGCAACGTCGTAAATGAGTTGGAATTAACTGATATCGACTCATGGTACGAACTTAAACAAAAATTAAAACAATATTATAGTCAAACAAAGCATCTTGTACAAGCACACGAAGAATTAGAAACAGTCAGGCAATTTTCAAACGAATCTATAACTGATTATTTTAAAAGAATTGAAAAAATAAAAAATGAATGTATTCAATCTGAAATAAACAATTGTGAAGATTTTCAGGATTTACCTGGATTAAAACGATCTATTCAGCGCACTGCTTTACGTAGGTTTATAATTCATTGTAAACCAGAAATCAGTCAAATGTTACGAGCTAGAGAACCTAATTCACTTAATGATGCCTATAATCTTGCTCTGCAAGAAGAAAAAATAATCAATTATACAAAACAAAAAACTAATATAAATATGTATTGCAAATATTGTAAAAATAATTCACATAACTCGCAAAATTGTCGCAAAAGAGGTCCCTATAGAGGTCCACCTATCAATACAAATCAAAATAGGCATACAAATCCTAATTTTTCAAATAATAATTTTTACAATAACCCTTCTACGTCAAATAGTTATAATAATTCTTATCAAAAATTTTGCAATTATTGCAAAAAGCCAGGAAATTTAATTTCTGAATGTAGAAAAAGACAATTTAAAAATAATCAATTTTCTAATCCAAGAGTAAATCATTTAAACTGCCAAGGGTCCACTGTGTCGAATGTCCCTCAGGATACGGACCACAAAAAAGAGGCATTCCCATCTCAAAACCAGAAATAAATAAATGTGTAAATATTTCGCATAATATAAACCTTCAACCAAATTCAAATTTAAATACAATTACGTTTAATATGACTAATGCCTTAAATAAACATATAACATTCTTAATTGATACAGGTTCTACTACGACTATTGTAAAATCAACGGCTTTAGTACCTCATTTGACCCCTTTAGATAAGAATGATCTCATTGAAATAAAAGGTATAACAAACGATAACTCCATACAATCCTTCGGGTCAGCAAATTTAGAATTTATCATAAATGATATAACTATTCCTCACAAAAGTCATGTCGTCAGTGGTGGCAAATTAAAAACAAATTTTGACGGTATTTTGGGTACCGATTTTCTTAAAAAACATAATGTCTTACTTGATCTTTGTAATAATAATATAATTATTGATAATAAAAAAATAAAACTTAATAAGGAAATTTCACCGAAAGAAATAATATTGGAAAAATCACAAACATCAGAAAATAAAATAAAAATTCCGCCTTATTGTGAATTTATTGCTGAAATAAATATTTCACAGAACAATTTAAAATATGGTCTTATTGAGAAAAAACAAATTCATCCTAATGTTTTTATTCCCGATATTTTAATTAATAATGATAATCATAAAGCAATCATACCTATATTAAATATGAATGAAAATGAAGTTTTAATTGAAAAACCTACTTTAGATTTAGTAGATTTAAATAAATTTGAAGAAATTAATTATTTTAATTCAAAAATAAATAATAATCAAACTAATAGAAATAAAATATTAAAAGAAAAAATTCATACTGATCACTTAACTTCCGATGAAAATCAAGCCATTCTAAGTATTTGTGAAGAATTTTCAGATTTATTTCACTTACCTGGTGAATATTTAACTTCTACAAAAACTCTAAAACATTCTATTCATACAAAACATGACGCTCCTATAACTTGTAAAACTTACAGGTATCCGAAAGTACATGAACAAGAAGTTAATTCTCAAATAAATCAAATGCTTGAACAAAATATTATCAGACATTCTAAATCACCTTATTCTAGCAATCTATGGATTGTTCCTAAAAAACTAGATTCCTCAGGTAAAAGAAAATGGCGACTTGTAATAGATTATCGGAAATTGAATGATATTACTATAGGCGATTCTTTTCCTTTGCCTAATATTGAAAATATCTTAGATCAACTCGGAAATGCTGTATATTTCACAGTTCTAGACTTATCCTCTGCTTTCCATCAAATTGAAGTGGAAGAATCAGATAAGTGCAAAACCGCTTTTTCTACTCCATCAGGACATTACGAATTTAATAGAATGCCTTATGGATTAAAAACCTCCCCCGCGAGTTTTGTTAGGAACATGTCGATAGTATTATCCGGCTTAATTGGCGAAAAATGCTTTTGTTATTTAGACGATATTATAGTTTATGGCAAAGACCTTGCTGATCATATTAATAAACTTAGGTCAGTATTTCAAAGATTAAGGGAACACAATTTAAAATTGCAACCCGATAAATGTGAATTTTTACATAGGGAAATTAAATTTTTAGGACACATTATTTTAGATAAAGGTGTAAGACCAAATCCAGAAAAGGTCGAAGCTATTACAAATATTGCTATTCCTAAAACTCAAAAAGACGTAAAGTCTTTCCTCGGATTAGTTGGCTACTATAGGAAATTTATTCCTGATTTTTCAAAAATCGCTAAACCTTTAAACACATTATTAAAAAAAGATTCTCAGTTTGTCTGGACAGATAAATGTAATTTATCTTTTCAAAAATTAAAAAATACTTTAACAAGGGAACCTATATTACAATATCCTAATTTTAATAAAAAATTTAGTCTTACTTGCGATTCTTCAAATGACCAAATATCAGGCATATTATCGCAGGAAACTCAAGGAAAGGACTTACCAATTTCCTATTTTTCAAAAACCCTTAACAAGGCGCAACAAAATTATTCTACTACTGAAAAAGAATTGTTTGCAATCGTAGAGTCTTGTAAACATTTTAGACCTTATCTTTTTGGGAAAAAATTCGATATATATTGCGATCATAAACCATTAATTTGGTTAAATAACTGCAAAGACCCTTCTAGTAAACTCTTAAGATGGCGCTTAAAATTAATGGATTATGAATATGAAATAAAATATAAAGCGGGAAAAGATAATATTAATTCTGATGCACTTAGTCGTTTAAAATTAGAAAAAACTGATTCAAATAATCAAGTTTCTATTGATAAAATCATAAATAATAACTTAAATGTTAAAAATGACAATGTCATAATAATTCATGATAACATTTTTAACCCCTTAAATAAAAGATCATTAGCTCACTGTGTATCAAAAGATTTTTACATGAATAAAGGTATTGCACTGGATTTTAAAAACAAATTTAAGTCTGTCGATATACTCAAAAATCAAAATAAAAAAGTAGGTGAAGTAGCTTTTATAAATGTAAATGGTAGAAAAATATATTACTTAATTACAAAAGAAAATTATTTTGATAAACCTACTTATAAAACTGTTTCTCAGTCTTTAGAATATTTAAAATCGTTATTAATAAAATTCAAAGAAACTGAAGTTTCTATGCCACAAATCGCTTGTGGATTAGATAAACTCGAATGGAATATTATTTTCAATTTAATTAAATTTATTTTTAAAGATTCAAAAATAAAAGTATATATTTTTATAAAAGAACAACATAATGTTAACTATATTCAACCAGAAGAAGATTTAACATTTGATAACTTTAAAAATTTTCATCAAAGAGAAATTAGAATTCCTAAACCAACTATAGTAAATACTCCCTTAAACAGGATAAAAAACTTTGTAATTCCTTTATCCTGTGACTTATCAAACAATAGTAAATACATTGATTATATTTACAAACACAATTTAACTATTCCTAATGCGAAAATAAAAGAAATAAATTTAAAACGATTACCTCAACAATCTCTTTATTTAGCTTTTATTAAGGAATTTATAGATGAATCCGCACTTTATGAAATTCTATTTGACACACTTTATAATCTTAGACTTTTATTGCAACATAATGAAACTAAATATTTTATTATACCAGATATTTCAGAAAATAATGATATTATTAAACAAGATACATTTTATACTTTATTATATTTTCTATTTAGGGACTTTAAGTATGAAATACTTTCCGATGAACGTATTACTTTAACAGACCCAGATCTAATTAAAATTATTCTACAAGAAAATCACGATTTACCATCTGCAGGTCATCAAGGTTTTGAACGAACCTATGAAAAAATTAAACAATATTATTTTTGGGATAATATGAAAAAAGAAATTAAAGATTATATTAAAAATTGTCAAACATGTCAAAAATCTAAAACAGACTTTAAACATAATAAAAGTCCCATGTTAATAACTACCACAGCTTCTAAATTTAATGAAAAAATTGCAATGGATGTAATCGGACCTTTACCAGAAACTCAAAATAATAACAGATTTATTCTAACAATTCAAGACGATTTAACTAAATTCATCCAAGCATTTGCTATGCAAAATCATGAAGCAACAACTATTGCTATATATTTAATAAAATATTGTTCACAATTCGGTTTTCCTAATGTACTCTTATCAGATCAAGGTCGCGAATTTACCTCAAATATTATAAAGGAACTTAATAAACTTTTAACAATAAAACATAAGTTTACAACTCCTTATCATCCTGAAAGTAATGGAGCACTAGAACGTACCCATTTAACATTAAAAGAATATTTTAAATGCTATGTTAATAAAGACCAAAACAATTGGGACGAATTTTTAAATTTAGCAATTTTCAGTTATAACTCAAGTATACATAAGTCCACTCAAAAAACCCCATACGAATTAGTCTTTGGACAACGTGCAAGAATTCCTAGCCATATAAATTCTCCAAAATTTAAACCTAATTATTCAGATCTAGCTAATGATATAACTAATAAATTAAGAATTTTACGAGAAACTGCAAGAGATAATCAAATAAAAGTAAAACAAAGTTCAAAAAATTACTTCGATAAATCTCATAATAGAGAATATAAATTCTACGCAGATCAGTTAGTATTATTATACGACAGCTTATCTAAAATTAAAAAGAAAAAGCTTACTCCGAATTATAAAGGTCCCTATAAGATAGTACAAGTACATGATAATAATACTGCGACTCTATCTATAAATAATAAACTTAAAACGCATCATTTCAATAAATTAAAACCGAATATTGTTTCAGACAATAACATTGAAGAAAACAATGAAAATGTTGAATCAGAATCAGAAATTGACCTTCGTAGTATTCCTAGTAATTTTCCTTCTGACTTTACCGAATCAAGGCGTAGCACGTCTCAGCAATAAATATGAAATTATTCCATTACAAACAACGGCTGGTCTATTATACCATAATCTTGGTAAAACGCATATATCAAATGACAACTTCGCACTTTTAACTTATTATAATCTTTCTCACATTGATTATCAAATAAACCAAATTTATAACTATTATACCTTATCACTAGATCTATGCAATTTGGAACAAGCCGATCGCATAAATTTAGACTGTAAAAATCAATTAAGATATATAAATACTAAATTTTTATCTATTAAAGAATCTTATAAAATAATCTCTCATGAACTTAATGTTCTTACACGCAGAAAACGTGGTATCTTAAATGTAGTCGGTGACGCATTTAAATGGCTTTTTGGCACACCAGATGCTGATGATGCTCAATTTTATACGGACTCTATTAATCAAATTATAAATAATCAAAAACAAACTGAAGTTTTAATGCAACAGCAAGTTTCAATAATATCTCAAACAATATCTAATTTTAATAATTCAGTTATACGCATGAATGAAAATATTTTAACTTTAAATAATAATCTTGAAAAATTTAATAAATTTACTAAAGAAGTACAAGACTTTAAACAACAGTTGGATTTTGAAATTGAAATATCTAATCATTTAATTTTACTTATTGAAATGACTGACGAAATTCAAACTCTTTTAGAAAACTATGTTAATGACGTTTCGTTAATTCAAAATGGCATTATAAACTATAGAATTTTATCACCAGAAACATTATATCGAGAGTTACAAAAAATATCTGCAAAATATACATTACCTATTCCATTATCTTTAGAAAATATTTATCATTATTATAAAATAATAACATTAAGATCATTTATAAAAAGTAAATTATTGGTAATATCTTTTGAAATACCAGTTGTTTTAGCAAATGAATATGATTTGTATCAAATATTCTCTCTTCCAAACCCACATAAAGACGATGCTTCCTTATTCTCATATATTGAGCCTTCTAAACCTTATATCCTTTTATCCTCTTCTCGGACATTTTATATTATGATCGAAAATCTTGAACGATGCACTCAATACATTCCTTCAAAATGGATATGCAAAAATCTACCAACTTTAAAGAAAACTACAGCAGACGAATGTGAAGTTCAACTCCTTATGAAAACAACAATCAAAATCCCAAAAACTTGTCAAACAAGAAATCTTGTAGCAGAAATGGAAATTTGGCACCAGTTGCAACAAAATCAGTGGTTCTATGTAACTTCCAAACCAACCCAATTATCAATTCTTTGTGACAAAGATGACAGCATTCAAGAAGTCATAAAAAACGCAGGACTTTTAAATTTAAAATCGAATTGTAAAGCATTCACAAATCAAGTTTCCTTACAAACACAAATGGTTATGGAAACATATAATCTAACCAACGAAATCCCACTCACAGATATAACTGAAGATGACTGCTGCCGAAAATTAAGAAAAAATCTTACACTCAACGAAATCCATTTGGATCCAATAAAATTAAATAATTTGGATCTTCATGAATTAAAATATGCCCAACAAAAACTTAACCAGTTTGATGAGCAACTTTAAGAACAACTCAATAAACCTTTTATTGTCAAACAAACATGTTGGTATACTTCAACCCTTTCAATAATCACTGGCTTGGCAATATTATATATTTTATACAAACTTCTAAAACAATTTGGATTCACAAACATTATAGGAAAATGTTTAAGAAAAACTTCTTCATGTGGCCCATGCGTACAAATCTACAACCAATGTCATAAAGAGCCCATTCAGCATCCAACATTAATCCATTATGACGCAGAACTTCAACGATTGAACTACCCCATTCCGTTAGAGTATACAACTAAAACCCAGAACGATGAGCCCCAAGATTCCACTTCTTCAGTTAGACGTTCCAGTCGACTTCAGAAGAAAAAGAAAATAAATCAAAACTGAAATATATTATTTTATACTTTACTTATACTTTATACTATTTTAATAATTTTATATATTTACATTAATTTAATCAAATATTTTAGTTTTAAGTTCAAATATCTTATATATCTTAAATATCTCAAATTTTTAAATTAAGTATCTTAAGTTAATTTTATATTTTAATATTTTTGAGATTTTTGTTCTCACTTTTTTTCAAAAGCTCAACAAAAATCTATAACAGCCCCGAGGTGTTGGCGCCCCCTAGAACAATGGCCTCTTTGTCTATCTTATTTTGCTGACTTAAGCAGTATTCATTTAATATAAATAGAGCTCCGCCTAGATTACCCTCAGAGCTGTATTAGACCTGAGTTAGATCGCACGTATCTTAAATTAGAGTTATCTCAAAACTATCTCAAAGTTATAATCTTACAAGTATTAAATAAATATCATTATAAATAATAAACAAGTGTCTAAATCAAGAACATCTAGAACATTTAAACCTTATAGTGAAGAAACTGTGACTATAAATACAAAATAACTGTGAAGTTATAAAATAAGTTTCGGAACCTCTTAATAAAAGGTTGCCCTGGTGTCAGAAGTAAATTAACCTTTTTTTTATGTTGTGTTGATCAAGGAATACAACAATCTATTTTAGAGAGAATAGTTAAATTACATTGGCGAATTAAATCAGTTTCACTAATTATTAAAAAAATTGCACATTAAAAAAATCAAAAACTACGTTTTGAAAGTCCAAAGCATAAAAACTGCGTTTTGATAGTCCAGCATTTAAATGAATATGAATATTATTAATAGAATCTCTTGTAATATTGATTTTTTAAATATTTTTTAGGTAAGTATAGATACAAATAGTATACAGGGGCTCTCCATATATTATGTAACGCTTTTTTCATTTAACTCAACACACAACATGACACTAGGGGTTGAGGGGGTCTCCCTCCAGAGTGTTACGTAACTTATAAATAGACCCATATTGTACATTTTACATACATTCTCAATGTATGAGCCTATTTTGCTTTCCCATTTTAAAATTTTTTAAAATTTCGGAAAGCCTTGTATTCGTGCATAAATTTTCAAAAAAAATTTTTGCGTATTTTTGCGTTTTATGCCGATATAAATCCATTTCAAGCAAAGAAAAAAAATTTTCGATTGGTCGGTCGTTCGATCGGTCGATCGGTCTGTCTGGGAAATCTTGTGGGCAAGATAACTTAAGAACGCTTTAGGCTAGAGACTTGAAATTCGGCATACAGGTATGTTACCAAAAGTTCTCACTCGGGATTGTTTTTGGTGAACCTTGGGGTGCGGCAAGGAGGAAAATTGAGAAAAATTTGATTGGAACTTTTTTATTCAATTTTTAACGCTCTATAATTTAATATAATTTTATTTTTTGTCCAACTAACTACAAAAAAGATATGTGGAAAAAAACGTATTTTAGGTGACTTTTAGGGGCCAATATTTTTCTATGTCTGTGCCTCTTAGAGTGGTAGACTTTATTCCATAGTGTTTCTTGACCCAAAAACCTTAATACTACAAATTTTAAACGTTTTAAGGCGTATATAAATAAGAGGGGGCGTATAGGGGTTTCGTAAACCCTAATCAGATTAAGCTGAAATTTGGCATAAATCATCTTTAGATATATTTAAGATATTTTGAAAGATATTAAGCGGATATATAAAAGGGTGTTCAAATAGCAGCCAGTCCTAAAATGTTTTAACAACGAGTGAGTTACGACTTTAAATGCGTTATATCTTCCAACCAATAGAAATTAAGGGAAAAAAATATTAAGCAATTTTATTGCATTTTTTGTGCTCTTTCATTGTTTCTAGTAGGTTGCAATCAAAAGTTATAGGGCAAAAACGAGTTTTTAGGGTGTTTTAAGGGCCGTTTAAGGGTCTTCCGAAACTCGAAAATCGATAGACTGCGTTTTGAAAGTCAAGCTTTGGTTCAAAAACTGCGTTTTGTTTTTCCACGTGGTTTTCTAACTAAATTTTTAATATGAAATAACAAATTTTTTAATTTTTTTTGGATCAATAGATCGAATATGCATTAACAGTGTAAACACCATCATTATCTCAATTTTTCAAAAAATGTCAAAAACTGCGTTTTGAAAGTCACCTCCTCATTTGAGGAGTGCCGAATCAAAACCCGGACATCTGCATTAAAAAAAAGAGTTATTAATAGTTTAGGCATTGGTGGGGACTAATAAATCATTCTGCAAAAGAAATTGTGCCAAAGGGCACTTTAAGTATTTTTAATTTACATTTAAAATATTGCTGTCGCATCAAAACCCGCCATCTGCACCAAAAGTGCCGGATCAAAACCAGATCATCTGCACTTAGGTTAAGTAGATTTGTACTAATAAGAAATAATGTCATAATTGCAAATTTTGAGTTATAAAATGGGTCCTGGAGCTATGTATTGCTGTTTTGCTTTCCCTGCTTAAGCTGAGGAAATGCCTTGGTTTAATAAATAAACTAAAAAATACAATACATATTCATAAAAAATTTAAAATTGCTATATAGTTATTTTTAAGGTTGCTGAAATGAAATCTGATAATAAAAATTTTCTAACTCTACCCAAGCATTATTTTTAAATGTTTTTGAAATTTTCGTCAAAATTGGTTAATTATCCCCCGCCTTCCCGGGGAGAAGTTGCATTTTTTCTATCACCTGATTCAGTTTTAGCTACCTCAGAAACCCCAATATACCATGTTTTACGAAACTATTTAAACATTTAAAAATAATTAACCCTTGCCCCCAGGGGCTAGATTTTTTTATTATCAGGTTCATTTTTATTTTTATGTTTAACTTTTTTTCAGTATTTTGCACTTTTTTTTTGAAAACCGTTAGAGATATCTAAAAAAACAAAACATTTTTAAAATCTGCGTGAAAAACTGCATCTTTTAGATATATAATGTTCCTAGAAAATAAATTCTAGAGCTGAAAATACTGATATTTAATTTTTTTTCAAAAAATAAGTAGCATTTATCTCAGAACCCTGAGCTCATGGCAACAAATAGAGGTCAAATTCGTGTTCATCGTCAAAAAAATTACCAAAAATATATATCAGACAAAATCGAGAGATATGTTTTTTTTGTCGACCAGTGTAATGGACTGCTGTGAATAGTAAGCAAACACAATAAGACCCAACCCTCAATACTATTCAGTTATGATGAATCGACTAGTGGAAAATTTGTGGAAATAGGAAGATCTATGGAAAGCGGAATATCTCTGGCAGAACGTTTAATTTATACAAACGTCTAGTCTAGTAATTTAATTATTAATTTTGTAAAGCGCATAGTTACTAAATTAAACAAATAAATTTTACTTAAATGTGTAAAAGAGACCTGATAAAAGTAATTTAACGTATTTTACGGTAATAATATTACCCTAAAACAAAACCAGCTATATTAATATAAATTCTTTTTAATTAAAAATTATTAGAAAATACACTCCGGAAGTTTTTGCCTGTCTTACAAGTTATTAGTTAAGTATAAATAATTATTTTAATTATAATTAGTGACATAAAAAAGTAGAGGAAAGTCGCCTAATTTCGGATACCATTTACAATGTATTCAATATTTAATACTCGGTATTACTTTTTGATATTTTTTTTATATAACCAGATACAACCTATTATAGCGAACCATGATTTATTATAAAAGCAATTTTATTACAGTTTATTTTTTCCAAAAAACACGGTTAAAAAAAATCAGCGCATTTTTGTGCATTTGAAAAAGGGCTCCTAATTTCGGACATATCCGAAAAAATTTTTTCAAGAGTAGATCTGTATCCCATTGCTTATGTTTCTTGTTATTCCTTCACATTTAAGACGTAATTTAATTATTAAGCGATTTTCTACGAAATACTATAGGAACTATAATTTTAGATTCCCAATTTCGAATATCTTAGTATCTTAGGTAATTTTCGTTTTTTCAAAATTGTTTATCTTAGTTTGTTGTATCATTATAAAAATAATAATTAATGGTTGGTTATCCTGAATAATAATTACCTTGCGGATATCCGAAATTGGGAATCAAATGCACAAAAATGGTCTAGCCGAAATTAGGCAACTTTCTGCTTTTTAGATTAGAAATTTGTAGAATGTTTACGTTTTCAAATTGATTAATTATGAATAGTGGATCAACTTAACTAACATCATAACTTACCCAAGGCAGAATCACGAACTTTTATAACGATTATTTATAAAATAAACAATCATAATAATGCAACTGAGCACAAAACTGCCATTTGCAATATAAACGATTTGTGCTGCCATTTAAAGGGGAGAAGCTCTACCGTTATCATATTACAGGACGGATTTAGTTTGACTTTTGGCTTCACATAAAAGTAGGTTTCTGTTTACCTTTGCAGACAGTATCTTAAATACACTACTATCCGAAATTTGGAAACCATCCGAAATTAGGCGCATTTCCTCTATATACGTTACACTTATACAAATAATCCATCCATTTTGTATACACATGAAAGTAGCTTTCGGATCCAGTTTATACCCTTCCATACCTTTTACTTGACTAAATAATAAGTCGCAACTAGCGCCCTGAAAGCAGAACGATTGCTACCGATTTCATCCGAGAGTAGGCCATCACGGCCACAAAAGAATACGAATTTTACTTTGGAGTGTATACAAAGTGGATAGATGATCACTCATCGAATTCGATGAGCTTAAATTGTAAAAATAATAACTTGAATTTTACTTAACTTATGTAATTGCATAGGACCTATGTAACTGTCTTATGTAATTACGAAATGTTTATGTAATTAATTTTAATTATTTTTCCTTGAATATTAAATAAAAAAGTCTAATTAAAAAAATATTATCGATGAAAAAAGGATTAGACAAAGACACAAATTTTTCTATTTTGTAGTGTATCCTTTTAAATTTTATTTTTTTACCTTTTATTATATGTGGAACTATTGTAGAGAGATGTACAAAGCAATGCTTATAGAGTGCGGTCCAAAAAAACACCCACATCTTAACTTTTGAACGAGTTGAGATATTGACTTCAAATTTGAAACACTTAAATACATTTTTATTAATTTTGCTAAAAAAGTCATTTTTTGACTTTTTTTTTAATTTTTTTTATTTCTATCATATAAAATTACTTTAAAAGTATAATTTACGTTTTCGCATAACGAAATTAATCACTTATCAAAAAGTATTTGTTTCTTAAAAAATAATTGACGAAAATCCAGTATTTAACCCTATTTTAAACCCTCAAAAAAATGTCTAAAAAAATAATAAAATAAATATATGGTTAAATAGAAAATTTATTGCAGCTTTTAAACGATGTACCACACTAACCTCCTTTCCATTAAAAAAATTCTCCCCTATGTCCCCCTGTCTACATTTTTTAAATCAGAATTAGTTAAAATATTTAAAATAGTTATTTTTGTAATAAGAGCGCAAACGACTGATTTCTGAATGAGCGTGAAATTTGCTGATCGAGGCAATCACGCGAAAGCAGAAATCACATTTTGCGCTCGTAATACAAACAACATGTTTTCTACGATCTAAAATAAATAAATTAATTTCAGACAGTAGGTTACCTAAGTTACCTAAGTTACCTTACAAGGTCGCAGCACTTGAGTACAATTTTCTACAAATTTGTTGGTGTAAAAGTAAAATCCTAATCACAGTAACTCCATTATCCCTTCGTAATAACAAATATATAGCACACAAATATTTAGAACAAGAAACTGAGATTTGATTCAAAATTAAAAATAATTTCATATTAAAAAAATAGCGGACCAACATCTCCTCGCATATAACTGACATATAACTGGCAGCCGTTTTACGATTGACATGCCGGTTGCCTACACTCTGAGCGCGAAAAAAATCACTTTTCTGCTTGCTGTCATGGTAACGAGCAGAAAAGTAAAATACTAAGAAATAGGTTATTTTGAAGTCTGAACTTCATTTATTTTTGTACAAATGTTAACTTTTATATTAGATCGTAGAAAAATATATTTTAAATTGTCTTATTAAGGTGCTCCAAATTTGAAGTAATGCAAAAGACTTTTGGACCGCACTTTATATCCTATAAATTAGTAATCTGATCTATTAATTTTAGTGAATGAACTATCGTGAATTTAATCGTAATGACACAAACAAAGTTTGCTGTATCGAATTTTCCGCATAATTTTTTACCTGAGTGGCTTTACAAAGTTCAGGCTTCTCACAGTGGAACTGAATATTGAAAAAATATACTTTATCCAATAAATACAGATAATGAGACAATTACCAGCTTTATTTTAAATAGATAATAATAACCCCCGCGTGTCTTTTACTTTATTGAGTGGATAATTATTTATTTTACCCACTCAACTGTCACTTGTCAAATAATTTTCTTGTAAATGTCAAATTTTTAATAAAAATATAAATTTCTAAGCTATTTATTGGATAAAACCTTGTATGGCACTCATGGGTAAACCGATATTCAGGTCTATTCACATGTACCATTGAAATCTATTCAATATTGACAAAAATTACAATACCATGCAGTTTTAATACAGTTGACGTAAATGACCTTGCAATTTTCGTCAATATTGCCACAAATTTCAATCTCAATAGTACATGTGAATAGGCCTGATTGTCCTCTCGAAAATTAACCTGCTTAATTTTCTCATGGGCAATATCTTACTTTACCCACTAGTACCATAAATAACTATTTCAAAATAACTTAAGATATTCCAAAAGTTGTTATAGCTTTTTTGTGTTTCTATTTCTTTATTTTTTTCTATTAAGCTCCTATGGCTGTACAACCTCTTTAGTCGGCTGCAAAGTTCCTGAAGAACGATCTTCACTTTCGCACAAATGATTCCATCACCGGTGAATATGGACACTTTATTGGATACAACCGAGGATAGAACTACTCTAAAGTAAGCTTTTACCAGTAAATACACATCACTTAAATGAGAATCGATCTACTGGAGAGCGATTCACATTTAATGTGATCGATAGCCTTATTGGTCCCGTTTACTAGTGATATCAAATCACGTCAAGATGAGTTGTGGATTGCTCGCCTGGTATTTACCATGTCACTTCTTACAATAAGGTTATCTTTTTAAATAAAAGTAAAAATATTAAAATATTAAACTCTTTTTACTTTAAATTCTAGGCACATAAATGATATAAGCGTGGGGCAATCATTTGTTTTTAACAGTCTGACATCACTGTATCCAGAAATCTCAAATAAACCTCAAATAATTAAAAGAGCTTTCTGATGCTATCGCAGCTTTGAGAAAGGAGCTGCTTGAGAGCTTGAGAAAGTCAAGCTAAGAAACTAATATTTTTTACTTCAATAGAGCAACATCGATGCAACATATCTACAGGTTTTTCAGCGTTGCTGCTGACATGGTGCCAACTTAGTCTCTCATCAAATGTGTGACCAAAACTTTTGTTTATATATTTTAATGTATTATATATTTATATTTAATACATTTAAAAATTTTTGAGAACAAACTCCACTATTGTATAAAAAACGGTAACATAGTAACTATACAAGTTATGCATAAAATATATGTAAATTAAATATTTTTAAATCTGTAATGTACAAAGTTTTCTGTTTTCATGACCCACTGTGCTTCGGGATAAAGTCCGTTTTGGGACCGACTTCTGCACTCTTTGATCCCTTCTACTACAAGATAAAGAATAGACGAGTCAATTTATCTGGAAACTGCTGAACGTGAGACGACTTGACCTGTCTCGGTTGGAGATAAATCACGCAGAATATTTAACATGGCTACTAGAAAAGATAGTTTTAATGCCTACATTTAAAATGTACAGTGGGCAATAATATTAATAAGTTGAGCCTCGCGAATGATATCCCTGTCCCTCATAAAGATCATAAAGATCATTTTTTTTGCGTATTTTTGCGTTTTGTCATGTTTTATAAATCAATTTCAAGCAAAAATCGCTCGGTCGATTGGTCAATTGGTCGTTCTATCCGGGTTAACTTAAGAACGCTTTAAGCTATAGACTTTAAATTTGGCAAACAGGTATTTTACCAAAAGTTCTCGCTCGGGATTGTTTTTGGTAAAAAAGGGGGAAAACGGGGTAAATACAATAATTTTTCATAAAAAGTTGAAAAGGTCAATAGTTTAATTTATTTGACAAGGCATTTAGCGCAAAATATTTCTAAATACAACGATTATATTTAATTACCCCGACAAAAGAGTTTAAGCTCATCATTTTAGCCATAAATTATATTTGTTTATAAACTTATATCTATGAGTCAACTGTTAAGTTATACCGACAAGGGTCACCGAAAAGGGTCCGATCTAATTTAGAACAAGCCGGACTTTGCCGAAGCAAATCTCGTGAAGGCAGAATGTATTTGCGCTATGATTAAAGCAATAATATTTTAAAAAATTTAACACCATATAAAATATGCGGATCATGACACATGCATTATTGCATTGCATGAAAATTCCCGGTGTAATATGGTCTTTATAGTATACTATGAACAAAGCAATTATTTTCTCAACGATAATTTAATATTCTGGCTTATTTAAATAAACCATATAAGCACTTTACGCCAGGAAATGGGATACTATTAGTTCAAAACTGCTCCATAATAAATTTTAAATATTTATAATTTTGGTATTATTAAATTATGAAAACATGTAAAACCTTTAGTCTAAATTGTCTAAGAACTGGTATAAACATTTTCAATAAGTTATTTTCTTTAGGCTAAATTTATATATGTCGTTAAGGACATCTCAATTAAGCTATTTTGAAATCGTTAGGTTCAGGTGTTGAAATAGGGTATCCTTGCAGGCCAAGAATTTAAAAAGTTGCTTTGAGATATATCTGATCTGAGGATAAATAGGTTTTTAGGGTTCCTTATTTCAACACCTTTTTTGACCCACAGTACCGAGTCCAAAATCCGGCGATTTGGAAATGGCTTAATTGGAATGGAATGGAATGGAATACAAGGTGGTACATTTATTAATGATTAATGTTTTAATAACTACTAGATATACCAAAAAAGTTTTAAACAAAGTTATACCCATATAGTATCTCATGAGGATATCCCAAGGATATACGGTATGTCCTTCGTACACCCCAGAGATGGCCCGAGGGGATGTCCCGGGGATGTCCTTTCGGGATATCACTGGGATATACGGGCAGTATATCCCCGGGAAATACCCCTCGGGACTTCCCTGGGTCATACGAAGGACATTTGGGAAAATTCCAGTTAAGTTACAAAATTATATCCTGGGGATATCCATTGTAAAACGTGTGCTATATGAGTAAGAGCTTAATGGGAACACCTAATCATGTATATTTGATATGATTAGAGGACACAGGCAGGCGGGATATTTTTTCAAATGGAAAAGGTTGTGATACATGCAGATAATTTTAATGATTAATTTGTGTAAAATTTAGCTGTTAAAAATGTTTACCAGTTTTCTAAAACCTTCCTGCACTTTGGCTTGCTTATTTTATAACAAAGCATTTAAAAACACAATACGAGATAAGTATTAAAGTATCGAGGCATAATAAAACTTTTATAGTATAATAACCATTCAACATAAAATTTTGAATTTAAAGTTGAAAGAAGTTAAAAGTGTTTAATGCTGTTTATGATTTTTTTTATTTTACTGCGTCACGGGTTTTTTTTACAAAAATTGATCGAATAGTTTTGAATCGGTCAATGCTAGTTGATCCCCAGCCAAAAGAAAATCGAAAATGAAATTACTTTAGTTTTGAAGCTTTGAATATAGATTTGGTTTCAAAGTAAATGGTATTGATTCAATAGAATTCTATGTCTTTGCTATACTGAAAAAAAAAAGAGCAATACTTATATTAAACAACTATTTTTCTGTTAATCATTTAAAGCGACAAGACGCATTGCTGTTTTTACCAGATCACTAAAAATTAATTTGTACTGTTGCAGATCTCTGTTGCACCAACCAGAAAACCAGAAAAATTGTTGGTCCATATTGAACTATTGGAAAGGATTTTTAGGTTTATTAAGTGGAGATATAAATAACAAATATGTATTTACAAACAAAATTTAGTATTAAAATTACAATGACATTTTCTCAGTGTGCAAGCTGACAAAATAATACCTTCGTATTTTGAATTTTACCCATTTTACCATGATAATTTGTTGTTTGAATAGTCGTGATTCAACCTATAAAACGACATGTCAAATGTTATTTCCGTGTTCCAAATCAAAAAGTTGATATCTTAAGAAGTTCAAAAGTTAAAGGGTCGGACTTTAGACATGCACTGTACATTTAAATATAATATTTAATTTTTCTATTTTGCGACTCTTATAAGCTCATAATCACACGCATTTTGCGTGTTCTTATAGGCCCATAAGAGGTCTCTACTTTTTTTTTCTGTTGGGTTGGCAACATACAAAAGCCTATCTCTTGACGGTTTGCGTGCAAATGTCAATGTTGATTTAAAGTTTAATTTTTTACAAAATTTTGTGTTTGGGTTATTTTTTACCGTGTTAAAATTGTGGAGTGGTTAATTGCAGTGAAAAAAGAAGAGATGACTGTAAAATATATCAAAATATCATTTATTCTTAGCGGCTCGTTTTCTAAACTAGTACTCGTGCGCTAAAAACGTATGTTATGAAACTAGTACTTTAATATACTATATTAGCCTGTGTTGTAACCATTTAAATGGCTTTTGACAGTATAATTAGGCATTGTAAATAGTTTCATGTATAAAAGAGTATACATATAAATTTTCTTTTAAAGTACATAGAAAGTATTGTCTGTTCTGTTGACCATTCCCTGAATAGAGCTCAGTTTTCTTTTCAAAGTTCCTGCTGGAAATTCCATTGATATAGTATACTATAGAAATGTATGAAAAAGCAAAAGAACAAGTAAAATTGAAACTCTATACCCTACCTCTATTTGAAATTATTGTATTTTGTTTTAACAAAATTAAATAAATTATTATTATATTCTTCGAAAAATTTACAAAAAATTTAAAAATAAATTCATAAATCGCTTTACCAAATGTTACAGTAATTTTTACACAACATGCTAGTATTAATAAACCCATGTTGGTGAAGATCCAATCTATATTGTAGTATTTAATATCAATGGTGGCGATATAAATAAAAAAAAAATATATATATATTTATATTAACAAATAACATTCAGCAAATACAACGAAATTGTGCATAAGCTAACTCTAAGAAAATTTCAGTTTGAAAAATTATGACGTAATGTTCCAGAAAAAAACAAGTATGTTCTAATTAACAAACAAAAATACCACTCAAAAAGGTAATTTTTTAAATTTAAACTAACTTATTTTAGAAATAGACCATATTTAAATAGATAGTCTAAAACATTATGTATACGCCAGAAGCGAAAAACTGCACTCTGCCAATGTAACTCGTTATGATAGTTGGTAAAGATAGATACTTATATGGAATATTTAGTATTAGAGTTTAGTAAATTTTTCTGACAATATTTCCTCCTATAACCGCCATGGTGCGTTAATATACGAATATTAATAATTTAATAATTTAAATTTTATTTTAGAGAATGAAAATCTACCTGGGATTTATTTGCGGAAATTCCAGAATGCTGGTAAACGATATTTTACGGGTGGCATGAATAGAGACATATTCTCGTTGTAGTAATGTTCAAATGAAATGGAATTTTATTCAAAATTTTGCCTTTAAATGTTTGCCACCCTGCAAATGAAAAACGACATAAACTGTAATATTTAGTGTAGGTAGGTCAATAATTTAACATTAAACTCTAAAAATTATGTCGAAAATAGAAAAAAGAAAAAGAATAGGCTCCTCTCGAGTTGGGTATCTTATGAAAGATCTTTCATTAAACATCTTAACACGTTCACTGTCCAATTCTGTAAGTCCTGTGAGGCATATGTAGTTCAAGTTTACATTAAACCTACGGCATAACACATATGGAGAGTGAACGTATATATTAAAAATAAAAAAATACTATAAAATGTTAAAAAACGTGTACTTTTGTCTCACCCTCAAGGAACTTATAGTGCACATATCCCCTGAAGGCAAAATGGGTTTCAAAATGAAAGCAACTTTTGCAAATTTACATACAGTTATTTTAGGGCTACCTTAGTATATAACCACTTTTAGCAAAATCAATACCTTGCCCGTTTCTTAGGTAATGGTAAAAGTTCCTCACCAAACTCTGTAGGCAACATATTGCAAGTAGAATTGGACTAATCTATAGTATTTTTACAAATTTGGTTAAAAATTATTTCTAGCTTTTTGTTACTTTCAAGAAATATGGTTTTAAAATTTTTACATTAGCTAAAAATTGTCATATTACACTCATAATGTAAATAATGCATCAAAATGAAAATGAAAAAGGTGGAGGGGGGGGTCTCAAAAATGTTACGCCGCATTACATGGGGGGGGGGGTGGAAGTAAAAAATGGGCAAATTTTTCCTTACTTAATACTTGAACGTTCCCTATTAAGAAAACTAAAAAAATTTAAAACCATATTTCTTGAAAACGACAAAAGCTACAGATAATTTTTAAACAGATTTGAAATCAGAGGAAAAAATACTATAAGATTAGTCAAATTCTACTTGCTATATAATTTAACTGTTTCTTATAGAGTCCGATGAGGAACTTACCGTTATCTAAGAAACGGACAAGGTATTGATTTTGCTAAAAGTGGTTATATACTAAGGTAGACCTAAAATAACTGTATGCAAATTTGATAAAGTTGCTTTCATTTTGAAATCCATTTTGCCTTCAGGGGATGTGCAAGGGAACGTTCAAGTATTACGTAACGCTCCTAGGGGGGGGGTAAGCCCATGTTAATGGTATAGGAAAATAGCGTTACAGGGGGGGTGGGGGTCCAAAATGATCAAAATTTGCGTTACGTAATACTTGATAATTCCCTAAGTGGCTTTTCAATACTGCAGTGACTTGATAGTGAAACAATCTCATTTTGATATACGCTGTCACTCAATCGTTTTGGCTATACAGGGCATTATAATCTTTGGTCCTATCGTAGCTTCTCAATTCTGCACTCATGCATTATTAAAGTCAATTGATTTAATATAAATTGTGAAATTTTAAAATCAATAAATTCTAAAAATAATATTTTTAGGTTCATTTTATTTTTTTATTGTGACATCTTTTGGTTTTACTCTCACTGAGTTAAGTCAATGTATAACAAATTTCTGAAAACATTTTTTAAAATAAATTGTTTTTTAAATTCTATTAAGGGATATTTTTAATTGTTTATCTAGATTGAAATTAAATTGATTTTAATTATATTTTTGAAATATATGTTATGAGAGATTATTTTAAATTATATTGCTTTATTTATTTTAAATTTATTTTATTTTGTTAATTTAATATTTAATAAATAGTTTATTGAAAATATACAAACTTTGTATGTCATCAATTACCTTTATTTCCGAATGAATAATTTGCTTTCCAATATTAATAATATTAAGTATAGTAAAAATAAACAACACAAATTTTTAATTAAAAAATAATAAAACCAGAAAATAATGTAGGTATCGTATTATATGTATTTATTGATATTTTTGTAGCTAACTTCATAGTCGTTAGACGTAATGTTATTTGATTGTTCCAAACAAAGCGTCATGGTCAAAATTCACTTTTTTTATGCTACAATAACAAAATTGAGTATTTTAAGGATGCCATATCTGAACCACAAAAAACGAAAATTCAAAATGGCGAATCCAATATGGCGGCAAACCATTAAGGACTACCGTCTAAATATTCATAAAGATTTACAGATTTTTGTAAGGAGTATATTAAGGTGCATGTAGTTTCCTATTTATTTATGGCTTAGCATATGCAAAAATTATGGCTTTTTATTTCTAGCCAGTAAATTGTTTACATTTTAGTACTAATTTAACAAGCGAAAACGTGAATTTTTTTTTATTTTTTTTAGCAAAAATACACTGCGGCACATTAAATTCCGGACACCTAAAAAATTGACATTTTTTAAATTCAAATATTTCGAAAACTAACTAATGGATTTGACTGATTATTTTTTTGTTTATTTTAATTTTACTTTTGTTTGTTTTAAGAATGATTAAATTTTTTTTTTATTAATAGCAAGAAATAATGTACAACTATGTTTCTACCCCATCTTCTAGGAATTTTAGCATGGTACGCCACTGCAACTGTTTATCAAATTATTAAAGTATTTCTTATTTCCGCAGTTTTAATGAATATTTTCTTTTTTATTTTTTTTACTTTTTTCCTTCTGGTTTAGGAGATATCAGGGTTTTCCTGAAAGTTGTCATTTTTTCAGTCAACTCAAAAAGTACTAAATCAGCAGAGTTTTTTATTTGAAGCTCATGTCTTTTACTTCTTCTTCTACGCTCATGTCTTTTACTTCTTCTTCTACAGTTTTTTCATCCCGGGGCAACATTTTATTGCCGTCTGACGGAGGCTTAACGGTGATTTCGCAGAACTGCCGCCGGACGAAGTGACCTTATTCTTTCTTCTACTCAAGTTTTTTAAACCCAATTTATGTTTTTGATAAACTTTATTAAAAGAAAAACGTAACTCGGTTAAGCTTCAAATTTAAAGCACAGCATCAATCAAATTCATGTAGTACTTTTCAAGTTAACTGAAAAAATTACAGCTTCCAGGAAAATCCTGATATCTTCTAAACCAGAAGTAAAAATGTAAAAAAAATAAAAAAGAAAATATTCATTAAAACTGCGGCAATAATTTGATAAACAGTTGCAGTGGGGCACCATGCAAGTACTAGAAGATGGGGTAAAACATAGTTGTACATTATTTGTTGTTAAAACGAAGAAAAAATATTAACCATTCTTAAAACTATTGTTATGTAATATATCCATTTTTTCTCATTTTTAAAAACCTTTTTAAGCTTCATAAGATTGCTAGATTTGGAAAAACATTTTCCTATTTAATTTTTAAAAATATTGCTTTATAAATGTGAAAATATGTCAGAACTTATGAATTTTTCTACAATTTTTATGAAAACTCTGGGAAAAAGTGGTTACTGTAATAAATAATGGACTAAAATTTATTTGGTTTGGACTTTTTGCAGTATTTATAGTCCAAAAAATGAATACCTATTTTTATGCTGTCTAATTAAGTGCTGGATATCTCTGAAAATTATATCTATCTATCTATCTATCTAAAAAAAAATATTGAATCTATTCATGTTAAAAATGCCACACTATATTAGGTATACACCTTTGTCAATGCTTGTTTACTTTACGAAAAATTAAATGAATGGTCTAATTTATTATAATAATTATTTACCATTTACTGACTGGTACAAATTAAAAAAAAAAATAAAAAAAAATGTTTTGTTATAACTTATTTTTTAAACTGATACCTATATAATAGTTATTTATAATATAAGGGCGAAAAGTTAAGTTTTTCGATTGAGTAGGTTTTTAGAAACCGAGGGCCGGCCGATAGGGCCGGCCCGAGGGTAACAAACCTACGAAATCGAAATTTTACTTTTTGCCCGTGTATTATACAATATTTTTTATTCGATTGTTACTAATTATAATAAATTATTAAAATATACTTAATTTTAAAGTGCAAAGAATATTTCTTTTTACTGTCTTATTACTAATCTAGTTATCCATGACAAATTGCTGTCCAATCAAATCGCTACAAAAACAATTGAATCGTTTCTTTGATTGCGGTTTCATTTTCAAATTAAAAAAGCTATAGCTTGGTGATTAATTTCTGTTAAAATGTGTCTGTTGTGAAAATAATACTTGTGAAACCGTTCTATGAATATTATAAATATTGAAAGTGATTTTACAATTTAAATTTTGTGTTTTTAATTTATTTTAGTGGGTGAATACAGATTAATCAGTCGACATATATTTTGAGGTTATGTTATGGAATTTTTTTTATTTTGTATGGAAAAATGATTATAATAACTGAATCTGGTCAAAAAGAACGGTTAGTTCAAGACCAAGAGTGACCAAGAGGTCATATTTCTTTATAAATATGACAGTACAGGCAAAGCATCTTCTTTTAAAAAGCTTAAAATAACAAGTTTTAGTTAGCGGGCGAAAAAACCCTTTTGGCCCTAGGGCCACAAAGTTCAACTTTTCGCCCGTAAAACATGAACAAAAAGTGTCTCTTTTAGAATCAATCGAATAAAAAATTAATTTTATAACCATATTTTAAATTAATATTAAATATGAAATTTTCATGTTACTATAGTTAACTAGCTGAAAGTTGCAAATAGTATATTAAAGTACTAGTTTCATAACATAAGTTTTTAGCGCACGAGTACAAGTTTAGAAAACCAGCCGCTTGCGGCGAGTTTTCTAAAGTACTAGTGCTCTAAAAACGTGTTATGAAACGAGTACTTTATACAATTTTTTCTATTTTGCTCTAAAATTTAAAAAAACTTACATTTAAATTGATGACTGATTTAGGGATTTTTGTTTTGGGTTGGCATTACAGTTTACAATATGTTTAAAATTCTAAGAACAAATGATATTTTGATATATTTTACAGTCATCTCTTCTTTTTTCACTGCAATTAACCAGTCCACAATTTTAGCACGGTAAAAAATAACCCAAACACAAAATTTTGTAAAAAATTAAACTTTAAATCGACATTGACATTTGCAGGCCAAACAGTCAAGAGATAGGCTTTTGTATGTTGCCAAACCAACAGAAAAAAAAGTAGAGACCTCTTATGGGCCTATAATCACACGCAAAATGCGTGTGATTATGAGCTTATAAGAGTCGCAAAATAGAAAAAAAAATATATGCACTAAGTAAGCGAACAGATTGTTATTGAGAAAGTGGCGAAAATGTAATCATATAATGTTAAAACAAAAGACGAAGAGCAAATCTACATTTTTTTTTTAATTTCAAGATTAAATTATACTTTTACTGGACTACTGCTGCAACAACGAACACGAAAAGTTTTAAATATGAGTAGTAAATTTTAGTGGAAAATCGGAAAAAAGTTTACTAACTGTTAGTCCATCGTAATATGGATAGCGTTTATCAAAAAGAAAGAATTTTACATTTGTGTAAAACAAATTGTGCAGCCAAAAAAAAATACTGTCCCCTATAATTCATAAAAAAGTTATATCAAATGAGTTTTTTTTATTTCATCGATTTTTTTTAGGTATTATTTTTTGCGGAAATAATGTATATCAAGTATAAATTTTACATTAGGGTGATCCTAATTTTTTTTTATTTACTTAATCTTTTTTATTTGTCATGGTTAGAACGCCCTTAGAGTAAAAATTTATATAGCCAACCCCAAGTGGTACTTTTAGGGCCCTCAAATCCCCTAAAATCACCCAAATATCGATAAAATTCGTATAAAACCAGCCCTAGTGTTTGTAATTTTATAACATTTAAAAGCCTTGATATTTATATTTTTTTCTTTTGAGTATCAAAATATACCTGCAAAATCTTAGCCTGATCAAAACTTTCTAACCCGTGCTAACAAGGCCCCGAAATTGCCTCTAAATTCCAAAAAAGTGAATTTTCTATTAATTTGTGCTACTGAGGAATTAAAAATATTAAATAAAAAAGGTTTTATGTCGCATTTTTTTATATATAAAACTATTTTAGTTATTTTAAAATATATAATCTACGCAATGATTATGGGTCTAAGCGCCATTTAACAATTATGTTAAAATTTTGCGATTTTTGTTAAAATGTTTATGTTAAATGGCGCTTAGACCGCAAACTCTTTGCGTAGATTATCGTAATATTTTTAAATAACTAAAATAGGTTTATATAGAAAAAAAAAAAGTGACATAAAAACTTTTTTGTTTAATATTTATAATCCGTCAGTGGCACAAATTAATAGAAGTTCGGAAGTTAGGGGTAATTTCAAGGCCTTGCTGGCACGGGTTAGAAATTTTTGATCAGGCTAATATTTTGCAGGCTTATTTTGATACTTAAAAAGAAAAAATATAGATGTCAAGGTTTTTAAATTTTATAAAATTACAAGCACTAGAGCTAGTTTTATACGAATTTTATCGATATTTGCGTGATTTTAGGGTATTTAGGGCCCCAAAAGTACCCCTTAGGGTTGTCTCTATAAATTTTTACTCCAAGGACGTTCTTACCATGATAAATAGAAAAGATGAAGTAAATAAAGAATTTTTTGGGCCACCCTATTACAATAATAATTATACTGCTCTACAAAAAATTTTTTTTTAATTGCCGGGGAGCTTTTGATGCGCTGATTTCAGAACCTTTTTCCGTTTTTCTCGATCAGCTCGCATTTTTGAGATATAGATCACAGTGTTTTTTTTTTGCCTGTAGTTATAGTAAAAAATAAATAATTTAGGTCTTATTATTTTTTTTTTGTCGTGGATATATTCTCTATTAGTGGGGCTCTAAGCCAAAAAAAAAACGGATTTAAAATATCTTTCTTCGTTGGTTTTTAATAGGCTTCTAAAATCAAAAAATTAGTTTATTTCGCATTTTTTCGACATCTTTTGATAAAATTTTTATATAAATACTAAGGATAAGAAGAATTTTTATATGCAATACTAACACAAATGTGCGGTTTATAAAAAAAAATAGATTTAATCCAGTGACGTAGATTTTCCCGGGGGTTATCGAGAAAAAAACACAAAAATATTTTATTTATTTTTTGAAGAGCAACACAATAAATTAAATTTATTATGAAAAAAAAAACAAAACGAAAAATTAAAAAAAAAACTTTTTCTCCTTACTTTAAAACATTAAAATAACATTAAATTAATCAAAATATTGTTGTTCTGCTTCAAATAACTCGCTGTAAAATCTCCGTTACTGCATTAAATCTAAAACTTTTTTTATTTATATAAATCTCACATGTGTGTTGTTGTTGCCTATAAAAATCAGAGCCAAATCTTTAGTATTTATATAAAATTTTTATGAAAACCTAGCAAAAAAATACAAAAAAATTTAATTTTTTAAATTTAAAAGCCTATGAAACGAATAAAGATTTTGAAATGCGCTTTTTTTGGCTTAGAGCTCTATTAATAGAGATCCAATTCACCTCAAAAAGAAAACTAATTAAACCTTAATTTTTTTTACTACAATTATAAGAAAAAAAAATACTGTGGGTTATATCTCAAAAAAACGAGCTGATCGAGAAAAACGAAAAAGGGTTTCGAAATCAGCGCATCAAATATAGCCAGATGCAACTAAAATGGTGTCGGCAAATTTTAGAGTGTTAAGCAGTGTTATTAATACAATAGTTTCGAATTTTACGAAATCGCCAAAAAAAGTCCTAGACAAAGAATTCTTGGATACATATATAATTACTATTATTATTATTATGAGTTTCATTAAAAAAATTGAAAATATCCGTCTGTCCGTCTGTCTGATGTCACGTTTTTTGTCAACTATAATTTAAGTCTCTATATCAAAGCGCTATTAAAATATCGTAGTGTAAAGTTGTTTTGCAAGCGACCTGCACCATTATTACGACTTTAGGTATCTTTATTTAATATAGCAACTACGTCATGATTAAATGATTAAATGTAAACTTTTGACCACTCCGACCAGCCCAATAATTAATCTTTCGAAAATTGGTCAAACTTTAACGATATCCAACTGGACTTAGTCAGTGTTGGGTTAAGGAAAACTCACGTCTGGCAAATTAACCAATTAGGACCTCAGCTGTCTCCTTTTGTCAATAAAATCATTAGCCCAAATTTAGTGGTTAGTTACAGTCCGCAATAAATTCAAACAAAATTTCATTTCGTCAAGAAAGTCAAAACCATTTAGTTAATTTAGAGCTGATAAACTCTCATGGTGCTTCAGCCTTTAGGAACATTTTTTTATTATTATTGAAATTTAGTGCCCTCGCTATAAATTTTGATAAAAAGAATGATTTTAAGATGGGGAAGGGTGGTTATGTTAATACGCACTCAAGCCTGAAGTGCCACGAGTTAGTGTACTGTCTTATACAGAGCGTATCAAACGTCCCCCACTTTAACTTTTGAACGATTTAAGATATCAATTTGAAATTTAAAATGCTTAAATAAAATGAGCCATGAATTTTTTGGTTTATATTTTATGTTTAGGGGACACAGTGATGGAAGGGGGGCAAGGGGAAACATTTGTTAAATAGGAAGGGGGGTCGTGTAATACATCGTTTTAAAGCATAAAAAAATTCTCTATTTGTCCATATATTTTTTTATTTTTTCGGAGAAATTTTTGGGGGTTATTTTAAACCCCACAGAAATGGGAATTTTCGTAAAAATTTATTTAAAAAAATCAATTTTAAAAAATGGTTTATTTCATTATTCAAATAAGTCAGTTATACTTTCAAATTAATTTTGAATAATATAAATAAAAATTTACAAAAAAAAAATAAAATTTTACATTAAAAAATTAAAAAAAAATTATGGTCTAATATAGAATTTTATGAGCTTTATATTGATGTATCACATAACCCCCCTTTCCGTTTAAAAAAATGTTCTCCTCTACCCCCCTGTCTCAATTTTGGTGGAGGTCATTTTGAACATATTCTTTAGCATGCTTCATACATTGAACGCGAGTTTGTTAAAAATAATGCGTTTCTTCATCTTTTAGAGTTCATTAAACACAGGACAGACATATCAAGACTTCTTGCCACGATACTAATGCTTGTTCCAGATTATTCTTCAAAAGTCTAAATGACAGCTTCTTCATTATCAACAGTTTTTGCATTTCGCGAAGTGTCTCCAACCACTTTTCTGTTTGCGTTTAAACTTCCAAAATTCCTTGCCCTCCAATCTTAAAATTACATTCTAGCTAGAATGTTCTCTTTTCGGAACACCGATAAAAAATTTTCCTATGTTCATTACTTTGAAATAAATAAATAAAATTCAGTTATTGTATTTTTATTTTATTAATTTGTATTAAGAATTTATAGCCAGTAAATCAATTAAAAGATCTGAGTTTCTAATAAAAAAAAACACTACATTCAGCGCGCTGAATGGAGTTGCAGCGGCAGTTTGTTGCTGCCTTCTAAGACGGGTATCATAAAACCACCGCCGGATGGAGTGACCCTATAAAAATAGAATATTTGAAAGCCTCTGTCGGTTTTGTCAAAATATAATAACCTAAAAAGATTCTAAAGTTGAAAGTCTTAAACAATGCACGAGTCAACCATTGAAATGCAACCATAGTTACTAATAAGTAGGGAAAAACTAATTTTTAGGTAATTTTACATCAGCAACAGGATTGGTCAGATTAAATAGCTTCCTTTTTAATTAGTATTGAAGATGGATTTTTTTTTTAATTTTTTTCATATTTTCCAGAGGGTTTTTAATATACCCTCAAATTTCGGTACGCGAGTTCTGGAACAGGCTGTATATACCAAAAAAGTATTTGGATTATATTATTTAAGCGTTTTAAATTTCAAGTTGATATCTTAAGTCGTTCAAAGGTTAAAGGGGGGAGGCGGACTTTTGACATGCTCTGAAGAATTCTTCTTTAAATTTTGAATTGCTTAAGATATGAACTTAAAATTTTAATGTATGTATGTAAATATCATAATCCAAATTATTTTTACATTTATACTGTTAAACTAATTAAAAAAAAAATTTAAAAAAACGCATTTTTTAGCAAAAAAATAGAATCTAACGCATTAAAAAATAAAAATTTAAAATAATATGATAATGTGTAAGATAATTTAATAAGCTATGAAATGATGTATAGTACCTCCTCTTTTCATTAAAAAAAAAAAAACCTTCTCCCCTCATACCACGTAAAAATTTTAAATGTACAAAATTATACGAAAAATTATTTGGGTTATGTTATTCGTTTGTTTCAAATTTTAAGTTGATGTGTTAAGTGGTTCAAAAGTTAAAGGGGGCGGACTTTTGACACGCACTGTATATTATAGCTCGTTAACGAATTCATACACTGAAAATTTGTAATTTTTTTTAATAATATCTAAGCCATAATAAATATTTTCTACTCTACTCTACTCTACTCTATTCTATTCTATTCTGTTCTATTCTAATCCGTAGATACTCCCTTTACCTTTTTGTGTTGTTACCGTTGCCATGCCAAAGGCAACGGCCTCGGGAACGGCGTGTTTCATTTGTTTAAAAGTTGTCTGTACCGTTCAACGGCGGTTGTTGGATGAAGTGACCCCAATAAATATCGTTTGGACTTTTCAAGGGTTCATTTTCGCATGGAACGCAGCGAAACCAATTCTGATTAATATACCAACTTAAATGACCTAATTTCTCTAATGGTCAAACTTGTAAGCTGTTATAATACCTGGGTTAGAGTATAATAAGAAGTTTGACAAATTAATTTGTATTTACTGTTGTAAAGTCAATATTTTACAAATAAAGTAATTAATGTAATTTATGGAGGTTCAGGTCTTTTAAGACTTAAGACTACTAAGTATATAATATGTTTTATCCAATACATACAGATAATAAGACAATTACCAGATTTATTTTAAATAGATAAACTCAATAATAACCCCCGCGTGACTTTTACTTTATTGAGTGGATAATTGTTTATTTTACCCACTCAACTGTCACTTGTCAAATTATTTTTTTGTAAATGTCATTAAAATTTTTAATAAAAATATGAATTCCTAAGCTATTTATTGGATAAAACCTTGTATGGCACTCATGGGTAAACCGATCTTGCCCTCTCGAAAATTAACCTCCCAGGTAGCAAAATAACATGACATTCACGTGAAAGCCACGTTAATATGTGACGTGATGTTAAGATTGTAGTCTTATTTAACAAGAATGTAGCATGGTGGGGATGTCCTAAGTCCGCCCCTAATAACATCACACATTGACATCCCGAAAATAACGTGTTTGTGACATCATAAATCCACATTCCTGTGCTGTTATATCTAATATCTTATGGATCCCGTTACTGGTACTTTAATATTTAAAATCCTAGGATATTAGCTTTTTTTAAATAAAACCATTAAACACGCTATAACCCTATAAAAAACGGATTTAAAATCAATCAGTAATTGAAACAATCACAGATTGAAACAGATAGATTCTAAATACGAAATTGCAGATTAAGCGGAGAATATATTTCTTTAATCCGTGTCCGTGGTCTTGAGATTCTCAAGTTGAGAAGCCCGGCAGAGCCCCCTATCCATTGGAAATCGTATAATGTGTATACAATTTCCTTATAATAATTTACTCTATCAACATCATCTTATATCGATATTTTTGCTTCGAACGTCGGTGAGAAGCAAAATAACATGTCATTCACGTGAAAGCCACGTTAATATGTGACATGCGATATATTCACAGCGTTGCTAAATATTACGTTGCAAATGTGATGTTAAATACATGTTATTTTTCAATATTATGTGATGTTATGATTTAGTTTAAAAATACACCCAAAAGTGATGTTAATTTCTTGTAATATAACATCCCTTGCTACCAGGTCTGCTTGGCTTACGCCTCGCAGGTTAATTTTCTCATGGGCAATATCTTACTTTACCCACTAGTACCATAAATAACTATTACCTAAAAGCAAAAAAAAACGTACTAACAGTGCGTTGTGACGTCAGCAGCATGCCGAGATGGAAGGACAACTATAATTACCTTAGATGACGTTACAAATCTACAAGTTCTGTGTACCTAAAAAGTAAAAAATAAAAAATATTTAAGTCGGTGCCAATTTCACAGGAAACAATAATAAAATAAGAAAAAAATAATTGTTAGTAATTAGTTTAGGGAATGGTGAAATTGATTTAAGTATTTTTTATTTTTTACTTTTTAGAGATAGAAGTCGGTTCATTTTTTTTTTTGCGAAAAGTGTTTTAATCTAAAGTTTAATATACAGTGCGTGCATTAAGTCTGGAATCACCCGATTAACTTTTTAGTTACAAGTAAAACACAAAAACCCTCGGATAGGTCGATTTTTATTTTTAATTTTGCAAATTATGGTGTAATAAAAGTTATTAAAATTTGCCCCCCTTGCACCCTCACCACCCAAATTTTTTTTTCAAATAGCAACCTACCCCTTGTGACACTTCGTTGGGAAGGTAATTTAATAAGCTTTCCAACGGTGTATAATAAAGCCTAATTTGGTAAAGGGCTAATGATAAAATGCACAATTTAGTTTATTATAAAGACATGTAAAGTATAACTTTAGTTCACTATAAATGTTCAAATTGATGTCCTTCAGCTCTTTGACAGTGGACAGTAAAAAAAGGGGATTAAAATCGATTAAATAGTAAACATAAAATTGGTCAATAAAAAGAAAAAAAATTGCATTTTTCAACAGGGTATAAAATATTACAATAAGTTTAAAACAACCTTATTTAGATTCTCAGGAAGGTGCCAAGTAGGAAATAGGGCAACAATTACCATATTATGCGTAATATTTCACACAAACAATGTTTAATTAAAACATGCGTTTTTTCAAAGACCCTTTAACAAATTAGGCTTTATCATACACTGTTGGAAAGCTTATTAAATTACCTTTCCAATGATGTATCACAAGGGGTAGGTTGCTATTTGAAAAATAAAGTTGGGGGGTGAGGGTGCAAGGGGGTGCCAATTTTGATAACTTTTTTTAGACCAAAATTTGCAAAATTAAAAATATAAATCGACCTGTCTGAGGATTTTTGTATTTTACTTGTAACTAAAAAGTTATTCGGGTGATTCCAGACTTAATGCACGCACTGTATTATAACTACGTAATATTAATAACGGAAAATTATATTCAGAGTGTCTGTAATTAAAACGATACTCGCAGCAAAACGTTAAATTAAATTTTACTATTTGTAATTTGTGAGCCTCCTTTGACAAGCCGTGTGTTATGAACACTGTATTAGGGTATTTTAAAAAACAAGAAGTATTTAATAAAAGTCCTCCCTTATGTCGTAAAAAATACAAATCTAATAACATAGACCAACGAAAAATTGTATATTAAAGTACTATTTTCATAAAATATCATACGTTTTTAGCGAACGAGTACAAGTTTAGAAAACGAGCCGCTTGCGGCGAGTTTTCTCAACTACTAGAGGACTAATAACGTGTTATGAAACGAGTGCCTTACACAATTTTTTCTATTTTGCTCTAAAATTAAAAAAAAACTTACATTTAAATTGATGACTGATTTAGGGATTTTTGTTTCGGGTTGGCATTGCAGTTTTCGCCATGTTTAAAATTCTAAGAACGAATATTATTTTGATATATTTTATAGTCATTTCCTTTCTTTTTCACTGCAAGTAACCAAGCCACAATTTTAACAGGGTAAAAAATAACTTAAACACAAAATTTTGTAGAAAATTAAACTTTAAAGCGACATTTGCACGGAAACCGTCAAACGATAGGCTTTTGTCTGTTGCCAACCCAAAAGAAAAAAAAGTAGAGACCTCTTATAGGCCTATAAGAACACGCAAAAAGAGTGTGATTATGAGCTTATAAGAGTCGCAAAATAGAAAAAAGCTCTATTAATCTTAACCAGACTATATTTCTCATGTAAGGACAGGAATTTTACTGAGACAAATTCTAAAATTCTAGCTTAAAAAATTGGTTAAGGTACTCCAGATTTCATTCAAAAAGTGAAAAAAAAAATATATAAAGTTTTTTAATCAAATTCACTTGTCATGCGAAATGCTTAAAAAATCTATGCCCAATGTCACTTAAAAAAAAAACGACAATTTTCGTCCACCTATTTATGTAATATAAAAATTTAAAAATTAATAAATTAAATTTTTTTTTGTACAACGTAGTTAGTAGTTAGTGCCTAATTTCCACCCGTTGTCTATGACAACGGTGGGAAAGTGACAATCAGATGATTTTTCATATCTGCTGTCAGAAAATTAGTAAACGTCAAACACATAACCTAAAATTGACAAACTAATTTTAATTTTTTGATGCTTAGGTGATAGGTTGTAGGAAAAACCATTTCAGTGTACGTCGAGTGGTTTTTTACTCGGCTGCGCCTTGTAAAAAAGCACTGAAGCACAAAAAACTAGGTTCGCATACTCGGGGCGTAATATACTATTAATGTTTTTTTAATTTTCAATTGAATTGGAGTCTAATTTAATTGTTTTGAGCTAAAATTTACCATATAATCTTATTTTCGATTAAAACATTAATAATAATATATTTTTATTTTTTAAATTTTAAGCTAAATTAGGTGCATGCTAAATTTCGTTGAAATTTGGCACATATTTAATTAATTTATTTTGCACGATATGGTATACCAGGGATATTTAATTAAAAAAAAATCGTGCGTTATAAAAAAAATGAATTATTTTTGATGAAATCTTAAAATTTTAATTTTTTTTATAAAGCACCCTACTGTGTATATGATTTTCGGAAAGCTTTACAAAAATAAAATTTAAAGCTTTTTTTAAGCTTAAAATAAATAGATATACAGAGCCCTGGAGATTCAAAATTACAGGCCCATAATCCCTAGCACCCTTGGCAGACAAGCTGTACACATGAAGCTGAAGTTTGCAACGTTCTTTTACGTCGAAAATTCAAATAGTATATTAAAGCACTTATTCCATAACACGTTTTTAGCGCACTAGTACTTTAGAAAACTCGCCGCAAGAGGCTTGTTTTCTAAACTTGTACTCGTGCCCTAAAAACGTATGTTATGAAACTAGTACTTTAATATACTATTTGAATTCTCGTTGCAAAAAAACGTTGCAAGCAGGATTATTTAATTAAAAAAATCGTGAGTTATAAAAAAAATTAATTATTTTTGATGAAATCTTAAAAATTTTATTTTTTTTTACCCTACTGTGTATATGATTTTCGGAAAGCTCTACAAAAATAAAATTTAAAGCTTCTTTTAGGCTTTAAATAGATATACAGAGCCCTATGGAGATTCAAAATTACAGGCCCATAATCCCTAGCACCCTAGGCAGACAAGCTGTACACATGAAGCTGAAGTTTGCACCGTTCTTTTACGTCGAAAATTTAAATAGTATATTAAAGCACTTATTCCATAACACGTTTTTAGCGCACTAGTACTTTAGAAAACTCGCCGCAAGAGGCTTGTTTTCTAAACTTGTACTGGTGCTCTAAAAACGTATGTTATGAAACTAGTACTTTAATATACTATTTTAATTCTCGTTGCAAAAAAAACGTTGCAAACAGGGTTATTTAATTAAAAAAATCGTGAGTTATAAAAAAAATTAATTATTTTTGACGAAATCTTAAAAATTTTATTTTTTTTTACCCTACTGTGTATATGATTTTCGGAAAGCTTCACAGAAATAAAATTTAAAGCTTTTTTTAAGCTTAAAATAAATAGATATACAAAGCCCTATGGAGATTCAAAAATACAGGCCCATAATCCCTAGCACCCTAGGCAGACAAGCTGTACACATGAAGCTGAAGTTTGCACCGTTCTTTTACGTCGAAAATTTAAATAGTATATTAAAGCACTTATTCCATAACACGTTTTAAGAGCACTAGTACTTTAGAAAACTCGCCGCAAGAGGCTTGTTTTCTAAACTTGTACTCGTGCCCTAAAAACGTATGTTATGAAACTAGTACTTTAATATACTATTTCAATTTTCGTTGCAAACAAACGTTGCAAACTTCAACTTCATCTGTACACTACATCACCGGGACCGGCCCCTTTTATTTTAAAAATAGAATTTCACATTAGATAGCCATTTTTTAACATATTGCTGACTTGAGTAAACCAGTTAGTCGTGTGCGAACACTAATTACATTCGCTGGTAACTTTACGTTACCCCAGAGGTCAAAGTAGACCTAGACTTTTAAAAAGGTAAAGTTTAAGGGCTCAAAAGAAAAAGACTAACTAATAACTCTTCTCTCTAGAATAGGCATTTCATTCGTTAAAACTTACAAAAACGTAGCCAACATATATATTCATCTGTCTTTCTCGCACAGTTTTCTTCTAACAGAGACAACAATACCAGTTACTGGTAAATTTTATTGTTCAGGCCCAAATATACCTACTATTTGTTTACAAACAAACCGAGATGTTGGGGATACTTTATTTATGCGTATTCTAGAAAGAAGAGTTATTAGTCCGTTGGACATAAGCTAGGGTTCGTAGAAAATATAACACAGAGGGTTACCTACTCTATATAATTTTGTTTTCCACCAATCAGCAATTGTTAGGTTCTCCATCTCTTACAAGTCATTTAATTTTATATAGCTATCTTAAGCAATGTTGCCTTAGCTTGGCTTTTTGTCTTTGTTTACATTTAGTTAACAATTAAACGAGACTGTTTGTTTGTTTGCACCGTAAAGCGGAGTGGAATTCCCTAGATTGAAGGCCAAAATAGCGGGAAACAAAATTAAAGCAATCGAAAAAACGAATGGTAGATCATTTATATAATACTTCAGTACATGTAAAAATCATATTTCTAGTCTCCTTAAAGGCATAATTTATTTTTGCTAGTACCTTAAACTATGACTTTTTTTTAGGAAAACTTGATTTCATGGGCTACCAAAAAATATCTCACTTTTAAGCTGACAATTTAACCTCTTCCTGAAAATAATTACTAAATGTTATAATTTATGTTCATTCTAGACGTATAAAGCTATGTTTTCGTGAAAAAAATATTAATATATGTATAACAGTTTTTAATCCAGGGCATTTTAAATTAAGCTATGCAAATACGATTTTTTTTCGAAAATTCCACAACTGTCCGCTTCCCAGTTAATATTTAGTTTATTTAAAGTCAACAAAGGCACTACCCACAAAAATTTAATATATCCGACAAGCTTATACCCTTGTTCCCCCAATGCCTTTTGATTCGGATGATAGTTTCGTCAAAAAGTCAGATAAGACATTTTTTTTTAAATTCGTTAATAAAGTTGTAAAAAAAATTGAATATGAAGTATTTACGATACTTGTATATAAAAATACTAGATAGGTAGTAGGTTAATATATTTAACTAATTTAAAAAAAATAATAATAATAAGTTTCAAGTTCAGTTAGTACTTGTTTCCAAAAAATTAGTTTAAGTACTATTTTTTATTATTTTAAGTATTTTAAATAAGCAGTATAAACATCTATTTCCCATTTTTCATTTAAGTTTCTTTTAAACTTAATAAAAGAAATCTTATTCAAATCAAACACTTTTTACATTATCTAAGTTTTAACCCTAAAAAGTCTTAGTAAGATATGTATTCAACTTAAATCAAACAAAACATTTGGTTTAAGTGCTTAACATACTTGCGGATATATAAACTTTTGAACCACTTGATCTGAATATTCCTTACTAATTTTTAGTAATTATTTCTCTGTGAAATAGAACTGGATAAATTCATCTTAACTAAAGATTCTTTCTTACAGATTCAAAATGAGTAATTTTAATTTAAAATTAAGATATTCAGCAGTAATCCTGAAACAATTATAATTATAGAAGTTACCTTTTGATCATTTTGTCTAGTTAATGTTTAAGTTAAGTTAAACCATCAAATCGAGACAAATCAGTTTTAATTAAAAGCATTAATTTCCAAATGGAAAATCAATAAGTTTCAAATTATTTTAATAGCGAATTTAAATAATTATATACAAGGTATTCCAAAATGTTTAGAAACATTATACATTATTTCAAACTATTCTGATAAAGTTTCGTTTGTATGAGTGCATAAAAATTACCGAGAATTCTGAAAAAAGTGTGTTGCGTGTTGTATCCGTTGACTGAAAGCTAATACAACTAAGAAAATACACAAATGCTCATTTTCAGAAATTTCTGGTTAATTTTTAAGCATTAACTGTATTCCTTAGAATATGTCCAGAATAAAAAGTAGAACAATAGTAACTATAGTGTATTCAACTTAAAAATGCAATAAGTGTAAATGAACGCACGTGACAACAGCGGATTTAGTGACAGGGTAGGACTCAAAACAAAATATTTCTAAATAACGGTCCATTGCAATGCATTGTTTGTTTCATCGCAAGTGCTCACGTACTGACCTGTTTAATTTTCTACATCCCTACTCTCGCAACATTCGAGTTTTGCTTATTAAATTAAATTAAATTAGATATTATTAAATTAAATTATTCTAGATATCTGTGGATTTGGTGCCATATAATAATGCAATAAGAATTGTTCTGTTTTACATTTTATAAGAAAAAGACCGTATATTTTAATGTTTTTTTATAACATGTAAGGTAACTAAACCAAAAATTAAGTTTTTTTTTTTTAAATCTAGACATTAATGGGACACCTTAAGCTATATTGACCTTGGTCAAAATAATAAAGTTAGTTTCCATTTTTGACTTTTGACATAAAAAAGAGCAATATTTGGATTTAAACAATGATAAACGGTGGAAAATTGCATATAAAACGACGTAAATAAAATTTGTAGAATCTAAGACGAAGATGTCCTATTAAGATCAGACAAACCTAGATACATAAATATAAATATTCTAGTGTGATAGAAAAATATCAAACTAGTGTGATATAAGGCGTTTTCTAAAGAACAAAAGAGTGCGAAATGTTATTTTCATAGAGGCTCGTAGGGAAGCTACTTTTTTTACCACATTTTTATGTATTTTGAAATGATTAATCATATTCCAAAAATAAAATTACGAAAAAGTTTGGGATAAAAAACTGATGTGCGAAACGGGGGGGGGGGGCGTTTCGCACACCCCTGGTTAAAATAAGTACATGAAAATAATATACAAAGATGGGCCTTATTAAGATTAGTTCACGTGCAAAACCTCGTTGCTATATCTCAAATGGTTTTTAAGTTATTAAATAAAAAATTAATTTTTTAGTCACTTTCAAAGGGGCTTAGTTCCCTCGACGCACTTTTAGACATGTTTTTAGGAACTTTTTTTCATATTTTTCAATATAGAATCACCCCTCAAAATTAATGACACTATTTCTGAATAACCCTGTATACTTATATATACAGTGTATATATAACGTATTTTAAATTTCAAGTTTCAAGTTAAGGGAACGTTCAAGTATTACGTAACGCTCCTAGGGGGGTGGGGGACATTTTGGAGTGTTACGTCCATGTTAATGGCATAGGAAAATAGCGTTACAGGGGGGGGTCAAAATGATCAAAATTTGCGTTACGTAATACTTGAACGTTCCCTTAAATGTTAAAGGGGTTGGGGGCGAACTTTAGACAAGCACTGGTTTATCGTAAGTAATTACATGAAATAAAACACATGATTAAACATAATAAATTGAAAAAAGATCTTAATAAAAACGGACAGCAATTTCCTTAAATTGCCTGCCATCAAGAAACATTATATTAAATCTAAACTACACTCTATCAAGTCCAGTAGTTAGGTATCTAAACTATGGATCTTATTACACTATTCACAGCGCGTAAGCACTAGAATAGCATTATACGTTGGTTTAATTTCATAAAAAAAGCGTACCAAACAAAAAATTCTTAGATATGTTTTATGAAAAAATAAGAAACTTTAAAAATTTTCGTCTGTCCTCCGTCCGTCCGTCCGTCCGTCCATCTGATGTCACGTTTTTTTTTTGTAAACGACAACTCAAGAACGAATTATCCAATCGACTCGAAATTTTCAGGAAAATCAATTTCTACAAGGAGATCTGTTTTGTTTTTGAAAGTAATCCCCCAAAAACAAAAAAAAATATGAAGGGTTAAAGGGTTGGACTTTTTAATAAATTTAAAAAACTATATTTTTCAGGAAAATTCAAAATTTATTCGTTAAAAAGTCAATTTTTTATTTTTTTTATTTCTTTTTAATTTTTTGAAAAAATAATTAAAAAAAAGATATGTTAATTTTTTTTATTTTTGAAAACTGATTTTTTTTTTATTTGTTAACTGGTTTTTAATTTTCTTTTTTGTAAAAAAGTAAGTAGTAAGTCAAGTTTAAGGTCAAACGCTCTAAAATGAAAAAAAAATAGAAAGATTTTTTAATTTGTCTTTTTTTTATATGTTTTATACTGCAAAAATACAAAGCTCCCCCTGTACACGTAAATTTAATTTTCATTTTATGTAAAACTACCGTTAAAATAACCCCTGAAGTTAGTAATAGTTAACTGAGTCCTAATAATACACAAAACAAACATATCTGATTGAAAATTTATTCTTATACGTATTTTTATAACGGTATTTTGTCCACTTTGTTTTCTTTAAACTCCTACATAACTCCTGGACTTTTATATTAAGCTTAAATATTTAAATTCCTTCTACACGCTTGTCTCGTCGCGTGCGTTCTTTAACTTTCCGGTCATAGCCTTCTTATGTTTTACGAGCACCACATCTGAATACCCGTGACATATGGACAAGAAGACGCCTACTTCAGATGCGATTTATTTTCCATAATGCCTTGGGTGTGTTCCGTTGTATTTCAACAAATCACCTTTCTACGTTTTTAGGGGATGAGATATTAAAAAATATATCTGCATCCATATTATTATACTTATACTTTTTAACATACTAATTTTTACTTTTTACACACTAATTTAAGAGGAACTATTAAAAAAAAACCTATAGATGTGATTATAACTAAAAATTCCATGTTGAGTGACAGGTTACCTCAAAGAAGTATCGATAAAAAAATTGTTGGAAAATTTTGATTTAGCATGTTAAAAAAGAAAGTAATTTAAAAGCAAAACTTTTGCAACCTAGTGTACCTGAACCACCCCTTTTAATAAGGCATAGCAACCGACTAATCGAACAAACATTTGTCAGTTTAACAGTAAACCAGCTGACATTAAAAGTATATAAACTATTTATGTGATTCTCGTGTATACATGTGCATACAGTGATATAATGTTAACTTAAAAAATTTCTTTAGAAATAAAGTCTTAAAAGAAAACTGGGGTTAGTGGACGATTTCTAAATACTCATCACTAATGAAGAAAACCATGCCTTAGAAAAAGAGGGTGGCCAGATTATCGCCCAAGCGAATTAAAACAAACAACAACAAACAAAGTGTAAAAACACAGAAGCATAGCAACCGACTTATCGAGCAAACAAGTGTCAGTTTAACAGTGAACCAGCTAATATTTAAAGTATACAAACTTTTTGAGTGATTCTAATTTATATAATGATAAAAAAATAACTTAAAATATGTCTATAGCTATAGACGAAGTCCTAAAAAAACTGGGATGGGAAAATGGTTTTCAAATACCCATCGCCAATGCAGATAACCATGCCTTAGAAGAAGAGGTGGCCAGATTATCGCTTAAGCGAGTTAAAACCGTCAGCAAATGTAAAAATACAGAAGCAAGATGTGAAGCATTAAAGTCTCATTTAAAATATGTGAACCAGGAATCCGATCAGAATCAGAAACTTATATTAACTCATAAACAACAACTGGACACAGAAAATGAGAAATTGTTTAATGTAAAACACGAAAAAATAAACGTCGATAAGGATATCAAAGAAATAGACAAAAAAATATTAGAATTAAACGATAAACATGAACATAAAAAAATTAAATTAGAAAAAACGATTGTAAACGTCGACAAGCTCAAAGCCGAAACAGATTGGGACACAGAGGCTTTAAAGGCTTGGGAAGAATCTTTAAAGAAACGCGACGAAGATAACAAAATTATTAACAAATTCTCGATTGAAGATGAAAGGAAATATAATGAACTGGAAGCAAAAAGGCAAAATTTACAGATTGAACATGTTTCAAGAACTGAAAGCGTTCAGAAAATGAATAGTGAAATTGAATATTATGAACGAGTTATGGAAAGAACAGGAAAAATAATTAATCAGCAAAATATTGAAAAGGAATTACTAATCAACCAATGGAAGGATACTGTTAAGCAGTTACAGCAAAGAGATAATGAAATAGCCCAAATACAAGTTGATATAGTAGAAGTTCAAGAAATTATAGATAAACAATTAGAAATATTGGACGAACAAAACAACTTTTTTGAAAACGAAAAAAATAATAACAGATCCTTACTGTTTGAAATAGAAGAAAGAAATGTGCTTTACTCAAGAATTAGAAGAGAATTCAACGAAATTGTACACAATACTACATTAATGAAGAACGAGCTTGGTACCTTGTCACAAGCAGTTAACGGTGCGGCAAAACTACTTCAAAATGAAAGGATCAAAAGCAAATCAATAACCCAAAGTATTGAGGAAAAAGAAATAAAAACCGAAGAGTTCTACCATGCAATAGAAAAATTAAAACAAAAATTGGAAGACATTCAGAAAAATTCAAAAAACGCGGCCCTTCGAAATACAGATCTGGAAAAAATGATTGACTATGAACAGTTAGAAATGGACTCGCGAATTTTGGAGTTGGAAAGATTACAAACTGTTTTGTTTAGAACAGATAATAAATTAATGCAACAGATCCTAAAAAATAAAGAAATTGTTAGGGAAAATCAAAATTTAAACAATATTATCATTCAGTTGCGAAAACGCAATTATTATGACAATAGAATTCTTGAAAAGAATAAAGAAGTGGCTTACGAAATTGATTTTAGAATTGATCAAGTTGAAAAAGTGCTTCATGATAGAGATTCGAATTCGAAATTCGTCGTAGAAGATGAAATAAAAAATAACCGTAGTATAGAACTAGAAGAAAAGGTAACTCAATGCAATGAAGTCTGTAATTTAATTCAAGATCAAATAAATAAAATTCATGAAGAAATGCGCCGTATAACAACATCAATAACTTTGGACAAAGATGAACTAGAAACCTTGAAAGATAAATGCGAACATCAAATGATCATATTTGACATTGGCCAGAAGCAAGTTGCAAATTTTAAGGAATCCTGCCAAGAAAAACAAGTAGAAGAATGTATCATTCGTTTAAGAATAACTGGCATCGAGAAAAATGTAACAAAGGAAGATAAGGACATATTTTCACTTACCAAACTTAGATTAAATCTAGATCAAGTAATGAAAGAAAGACAACTGGAAATAAATACAGCTAAAACCATCCTCTTGGCCAAACGTAGAAACTTATATGAAGACAGAGGCCGGATAAAAGCCGATATGTCTATACGACGGTGTAAAGTTGAGCAATATCAAAAAAAATATCATCTGGCAATAATAGGTTTAGGCACTGACGATGATGGCGAACCAATATCTATTACTTCGGTTCAAATAAAAAACGCACAAGAAAAATATCTACTTCAACAAGAAGGTGATAATTTGGATGAAAAAATTAAAAAATCTGAAAAGGAAATTATTGCAATGGAAAATACTTTAAAGGTTGTGAATGCGAGTAATTCTTCTTTCAGGCAAAGTTTGACTATAGTTTCAGAACAAGATGAATATGTTAAAGCTTTAAAAGAATTAGAAGATGAATATTTTAAAGTACACAATATTTGCAAGGAATATAAGTATGAGATAGCAAAACAGAAAAGAGAATTACAAGAATCACAAAATATATCACAAGAAGCAATAGATAAAAGAGAAGAAGAAAAACAAAAAATAGTTGATTTAGAGGAAGAGTTAGTTTCTGTTCAAAAACAAGAAGACCGTAAAAGTGAACAGCTCGAAAGAGCAAAATATCATTTGAAAAGAGCTGCAAAAAAGTTAACAAGAGCTGGTATACAAAATTATGAAAGGGATTTTGATATTCGACAGATTAGAGACGCAAATAAATCGGTTTTAGTCACACTACAGAAAATGTCAGAAAATTTAAGCGATGTTCATCCGAAAATTCAGTACTACCTTATTTTATATGATGTTCAATTGCCACAAGGCAAAGTGTCGCCAAGTCTAAGTAGCTCAACATTTAGTGAGTTATCTTCTATTCACTCTGAAACCAGAAATAGAGGGGGAAGTACGAATCGAAGCTCGATATCTCAACAATCAACAAGCAGTAGCGTAAATAAAGTTAATCTTTCTTTAAATTTATAAATTTATACATTTACAATGTATATTTTTTTACTAATTAAAACTTTTTACCTAAAAAAATATAGTTTTACTTTTTCTTGATAAATAACAGATTGCCATACTGATAGACCGACATGTTTAAAATCTTAGCATTCGTAAAATTTTTTTTTTAGAGATTTTCAAACCCCCTACGTAGGTTTACTCGATCGGTTATTGCTTTGTATAGTTGGTATGTTAGGGTGTTTTGGTGGTTGGTGTGTTTGGGCGTTGGACGAAACCTAAACGGTAGGGCATTGCAAAAAAAACACTTTTTTTTTGTTTTTCATATGCACCCCTATGTTGTTTCAAATACTATGCTTGCGTACCAAATATCAGGTTACTTGAACATTTTTTGACCCCTGCCCAACTCGCTTTACTGATTCAACAAAAATACAGGCACACAAAAAAAAGGTCTTGTCCATCAGACGTAACTAACATTTCTATACATTTTTGGAGTCGCTGAATCCGAATCTGGGATTGGTTTGGCTCGGTCAGATCGCATTTCGTTCCTAAACTCAAAAAAGTGATAACATGTATCAACTTTCATTACTTTTTTGAAGTTATTAAACGAAACGCGATCTGACAGACTTAAACCAACCCCCAACCCCGGATACAGCGACTCCAAACATGTATAGAAATGTTTGTGTCGTCTGCTGGACAAGACCTTTTTTTTTCGTGTCCTGTGCACTGGACCACGAAAAGTTGTTGTCCACCAGAAGAGATAAACATTTCTATACGTTTTTGGGGTCGCTGAATCCGAATCTGGGGTTTGTTTGGCTCGGTTAGTTCGCATTTTGTTTCTAAACTCAAAAAAGTGATAAAAAGTGTTTCAACTTTCGTTACTGTTTTGAGGTTAGGAACGAAATGCGATCTGACCGAGTCAAACCAACCCCGGGTTCCGATTCAGTGACCCCCAAAATGTTTGTCTTGTCTGGTGGACATGACCTTTTTTTTTCGTGTGCCTGTGTTTGGTATTGTTGAATCAGTAAACGGAGTTGAGCGGGGGTCAAAAAATATTCAATTAACCTGAAATTTGGTATGCAAGCATAGTTTTTCAATTGAAACAACATAGGGGGTGCATATGAAAATTAAAAAAAGTTTTTTTTTGCAATGCCATACTAAAGGGCTAACCATCAAAATACTAGAAAAAGTAACAACAGTTGTTACTGATCAGTTACTGATCGAGTGACCCTACGTTAGGTGATTTACCCATACCTAGATAGTATAGATAGTAAAGGTTGGTTTACCCAGTAATTGACACTAAACTAATTAGAATTAGGGTTATTTTTTAATAAATGAAATTAAATAATACGTGGCAAATAAGTTATAACCGATTGTTTAAAAACGAAGGTTAATTCTAGATAGTACTATCTGGAACTATTATAGTTCTAGATATAATAATATAATAGTTTAGAATTAATTTTTTGGTGCCATAAAAAAAATATATAATTGTACTGAATTAAGTTAAAATTTAAAAAAATATATATAATGCCAAATAACTTGATACTATGGAAAGTTTAAGTGCAATCCTTAGAAAAATATTTGTACAGAATAAATACATGATTTTTTACGTTATTAGAAAGAAAATTTCTAATAGTATAGTATGTACCTAATATTTAATGTTCGAGACAATTTTTTTCCTGAGGAGTCAAGCCAAAAAATCAGTCGAGAACACTAAAGACAGTTTTCATACATAATCCTTACAATATTTTTTCTACGACTTAAAGCTAATAACTTTTTATTAATTTTATTTAATATAAATTAAAAATATAGTTTAAAAATCCAAAAAGACCAAACTATACGTTGCCAATCAAATTTATTAAAAATAAAAACATCTGTTTTGGATTACTTTTGGCAAATTTTAATCGTCACTTTTCAGTATTTAACGTTTCAGTCTTTATTAGACATTTATCAAAAGCATCTAAATTATGAGCATTATTTTAAAAGTTGCGAACATACCATGGAACTAATTACTAAATAACTTATATAAACATTACATTAAACACAATTTTACAGTTTAAACCAACAGATCAAAAAAATTATCATTTATAATTTCATATTGTGCCGAGCCGAACAGCCATGACCTGTCTAATATAGACTGAAACGTTAAGTACTGAAAAGTGACCATTAAAATTTGCCAAAAGTAACCCAAAACAGATGTTTTTATTCTTAATAGTATAAAAATTGTTTTGACATAGCTGTCAGCTTAATAAATAAGTCGAAAAAAGTTAATTGTTGTCTTATTTTTTTTTTTGCCGTCGTCAATAAACAGTGTTTAACAATGGTCAATAATAAATGAGTTCACTTTTTTTATTGGTTGTAAACAATTTATAATACACAGGGTGATCAGTAACTGCCATGCCAAAATTTAAGAGGTGATTCCAAATCCAAAGATATGAAAAAAGTTATAGTTTTCTTGAGTAAAAATACATAAAAAATGTCATATAGTGTAACACTGTATCAGCAACCGTTTTCAAAAAAAATGCAATTAGAGGAAGTAACATTTTGTGCCACCAAAAACGTTACTTTTTAAAAGGCTATTACTCCTTTAATATTGAAGAATATTTTTTTGCTCAGTTTTAAATGAAGAATGTCCCTGCAGCATTAAAATTTTATTGATGCTCTAATTTGTTCCCCATTCAATATGTCATCTTCATAGGGCCATGGCTCCCTTAGGGCTCATTTCCGGACCACCCTTTATAGGAACTTTTTTTGATATTTTTGGATGTAGAATCACAGCTTAAATTTTAGCATGCCAATTATTGATCACCTTGTATAAGCTAACACTTAATTTGGTGGTAAAAAAACAAGCTTCTGTACGTCAAAACTTCTATATATCTGAAAAAGAAATATTCCCAATACTTATTTTTACAACTAATTTAAATTTTATTTGATCAAAAACAAATTTAATAAATACAAAGTACACTAAATCTTTCTTTTAAAGTAAAAGTTAAACCTAAAAATATTACGGTTAATATCGAGCTTTATTAAAATTGAAATTTTAAAATTGAAATCCAATGATTAATTTTGGAAGTTTTGTTATTTATTAAATATTGTTTTGGCTTAAAGTTGCTTTATAAAATGGCATAAATTTAATAAAATATAAAATTATAAGGAACATAAATTTTTAAAATAGATTGAAATAACTGAAAATTATTGGTACACGGAGAAAAAAACCTAGACAAAATTACGATGCCAGCAAAATTAGTGCACATGTTTGTATAATGGGATTATTTTCTTCAGTTATGGTAATGTCGGATTTTAACCAATAAAAAACAAGGCGTGAGCATAACGACGATATATTTTGTTAGTTCAAGAAAATAGTATATTTCTTGTTATATAAATACACAAGCACACAAAATAAAGGTCTGGTTCCCGAGACGAGTCAAACATTTCGATACGTTTTTGGAGTCGCTGAATCTGAATCTGGGGTTGGTTTGACTCGGTCAGATTGCATTTCGTTGCTAAACTCAAAAAAGGGATGAAATGTTTGAAATTTCATTCTTTTTTGACCGGAGGAAAATAACTACTAAATACAGTGGCCAATAACTACTACAAAATTTTTTTAAATATTTTAGATCTGAATTATTTATTATAATTTTTAGTATGTTAAAAGGTTTTAGTTAAACTCAGAAAAATCTCATCTTGTAAAATTAATAAGAAATGATTTAAATTTTAAAAAATTGCCTTTTAAAATATTAAAAGTAAAAACTTTACGTTTTAGTTATGAATAATAATAATTTAAAAAAATAATTTTTACACCAAAACGTTTTTCACTTTAAAGTAAAATTATTTTCCCTTACTTTCTTATTTTTATGTTTTCTTAATAAAATTATAATATTTCCCTTTATATTTTTGAAAAATATCAATATATTAAAATAATTTATTTTGTATTCAAATCAATTCTAGTTTACAAATGATTTAAAAGGAAACATTTTTCAAAATACAGTGAGTATTTTTATTTTTACAATGACTTATAAAATTAAAAAATATCTTTTTGAATGAACAAAAAATACTGTCGGAGCAAAAACATATTGGTTTTCTTTTAAATCATATGACTTTTGTTTGATTTTACGATTTTTCTCTGAGTGTATGTTTAGTTTTGTCAAGCTTTCTTATTCGTGTTTTTTATAGTATTTTAAAGTTCCTTATAGTAGACCAATCACTACTTTAGATTCCGGTCAATTTATTTCTAACAAGCCAGTCCCTGCATTTTTAATTTATTTTTGCTTATTTTTAATTTTGGTGTAAGTTTTTTTTTATATTAGGGGTGACCGGGGCTAGTTGTCGCAGGGGTAAGTTGTCGAAGTGCTTGTATCTCAAAAAGTTAAATAGCTTTCTGCATCAAACCGAGATTAACCTCCGCGTTACAAAAGTGACATTTATCATTTGTAAACTTAAGCAATAAGTTAAAAGAGCAGCAATTTAATCTAAAAAATGTCAAAATTAAAGGGTCCAGTAATTTTTTTGTGGTAAATATTTTTTCTTATTGTCAGGGATTTAAAATATTAAGATAAGAAAATTATATGTATATTAATAGTTTAAGGTGTATATTATTTGTTGATATTGCCATTTAGGAGTGTTTATTCGTTAATTAGACAGTACTTGATACATAAGGTAAAATTGACCACTGGGGCTAGTTGTTGCATTTGGTTTGGGGCTAGTTGTCGCATGATCTGGAGATATGTTCATGGTATAACATTTCCTTTTTTGGTTTTTATTATTCAAAACTGTGTTTAAAAGTGAAACTTAATAGGATAGCAAATAAAATCGTTTATTAAATTAAATTAAAACAAATAAATAGAAAAATAGTATTTCATTATAAAGTTGACAATTTTGGTACAAGAGTAAAAAGTTAGATAACAATCGGCTTTTGGGAAGGCACATGTCTTATTAGTTATTTATATATTTTTTAAATATCTTTATATTTCTTCAAAAAAATATACTTTAAGAGCCGCGACAACATGCCCCGTGACGGGGCACGTAGTCGCATTTGTCTAGACTTCATAAAAAAAATCATAACTCTAATACCCTGTAAATTTTTCCATGTTTTATCTTATAATAATATTACTGAAACATGCAGCTAAAATTACCATTGGGTCAATTAAAAAAAAAACAAAAATAATGGAAAAAACTGACTTTGAATGAAAAGTGCGACAATTAGCCCCGGTCACCCCTATAGTCCATTATAAATTTAAATTAATTAAAAAACATTATGGTTATAAATTGGTAAAGACAAATCCTTAAAGGGCCAATAACTCTCCCTTTTACTAATTATTCCTGGGCATTTTTAGCTCTTTCTTACCAAGTAAAGAAAAATCGACCCTTATTGCATGATAAATCTTGTTAATTTTACTCTCCACTGAGTCTAATATTTTATTGTCGTGTTCTTGGACTATCAATAAATATTATCGAAAAACCTCCACGTAAGTGGTTTTAGTTTTTCGTTAGATTGCGTGAAATATACGCACGATTTAACCTTTTTCATTTCGAACGCTCATAAATTAACCCTAGATTAACATACTAACAAGCATATTTTCCAACAAGATGTCGAGAGGAAATATTTGTTTTACATGACCTTAGAACATGATATATTTATAGGGTAAATTAATTTATTATGATGTAGGGTGGTTTACCTGTATAAAATACAGTGTATCTTTATAGTTTGACGCACGGATCTGTGGCTACGGGAAATATGTTTGGAATGGGTGTGCAAGTGGGAGGCCCGTTGAAGGCACGCACGCCTTATAACGTTCTTGATGGAAAGAAGAAAGCGCGAATGATTCCTCCCCCTTTCGTCGGAGACTTTCTTTCATGCGGAGAACTATATGCATACGTTTACCTACGCTATACGTTTTAATTATACTTTTGTCTTCCTCTGTCCTACAGAGCTAATCTAAATGTAGTGCTTACCATTGACATAAACAAACTATTCTTGACTGGTTTAAGTATTAAAACGATAGTCTCTAAATTTTGTTCAAAAGCGTTATAACTTCTGAACAAAGAATAAAACTATATGAAAAACAAGTTTTTAAACTTCTATTGATTACGTATTATGTATAACTAAAAAGTAGAAAACAAGATATACCAATTTACAAAAAAGAATTTTTTAAAAGAAAGGTTTTGGAATTTGTGATTTCTTTATTTTTGCCAACATTTCCAAAACCCTTCTTTTAAAAAATTCTTTTTTGTAAATTGGTATATCTTGTTTTCTACTTTTTAGTTATACATAATACGTAATCAATAGAAGGGTTTTAAGTTTAAAAACTTGTTTTTTATATAGTTTTATTTTCAAGTTTTTAGTTATAATTTATTAATGTGTGAAGCAACCCGGGAGTGAAACAGAGATTTTATGTAAAATTATATTGTCACCGGATATAAGCATATGTACCGAACTTTAGCTGTCTAAGTGGGTAAAAGGAGAAAACTTAGCCGCATGGGGGGTGATGGAGGGGTTGACGGTTGTTTTTTTTTATAGTAAAATTTTATTATTATTAATTATTATTTTAATTGTAAATTAACTAACGTGGATAAAAAAAAGGTTTTTGATATTTTAGGGGTGGGGGGTTGGGGGGTAAATTTTATATTAAATTATTTTTTGAGGGTAGATAAGCATGTGAGAGTTAACTTAGCCACATGGGGGGTGATGGGGGGGGTTGACGGTATATATACCTATATATATATATATGGAAGTGAAGTGAATAGAAGGGTTTTAAAAATAGGACCTACGTTTCTATGATTTTTTTTTCCTTAAATTGCTATTCATTGCCGAAGTTTGTAGAGGCTAATGAATCACCCCGTATACAAAATCATTCATTAATACATTGTATCTGTTTTTTAAAAGGCAAAGTATTTTGCGAAAAAGCAATATAAATTTATTTTAAGTCTAACCTATAATATATTCATTTTTCTCGTGTTCTTGATTAAAATCGTTTTATTTAAGGAGCATTATTCAACACCATGAATTATTTGAGCAAGTATAGTTTTTTGTAGGTTTTCGTGACTACTTTCAATATCAGAACTCAAATCAAAAAGAATAAATTAGGTAGGAAAAGGAAAATTACATAAATATTTTATATTACTAAACTTTACGTTGGCAATACAAATTTCATGAATAAAAAAAAACAAAAGTTTTGTGTTAATTTTGGCATTTATTATTCGTCACTTCTCAGTACACTTTACGTTTCATCATATATTATGACTTTCTCAAAATCTAAAATAGAACGGGATAATTTATTACTTAAGTTATATAGAAAATACAAAAAAAATTGTTTAAAAAATTAGTGAACCTAAGTTTTTTGAGGTTAGGTTCACTAATTTTTTAAACAATTTTTTTGTATTTTCTATATAACTTAAGTAATAAATTATCCCGTTGTATTTTAGCTTTTGATAAAAAGGGCGAAAATTAACACAAAACTTTTGTTTTTTTGATTCATAAATTTTTTATATCTTAGCTAAAATAAATTTATGACCTCATACTTATTTAAAAGCTAACAAAATTTACGAGATGACACTACTGGCAAGTGGACGTACGAGGAGTTCTATCAATTATCGCAATTGTATACACGGTATTTGAAGTCTTATGTCACATATTAAAGGAGATGATTCTACATCAAAAAACATGAAAAACCACATAGGTCCGGAAACGAACCCTAAGGGAGTTACGACCCTTTAAATTTTTAATTAAAATACTGTTTTTAATTAATAACTCTGTTACCCTTTGAGATAGAGCGACGAGGTTTTTCAAGTAAACTAACCTTAATAAGGCTCATATCTTCTTATGATATTTTAATGTACTTATATTAACCAGGGGCGTTCGAAGGGAGGCTTATAAGTTTTTTGCCCAAAACTTTTTCCTGTGTAACTTTTTTGTCATTTTATTATTGTAACATGATTCCTCAGTTCAAAATACATAAAAAAGGTACTTTGTTGTATACTGGATTAACCGTTTTCGAGAAAAATTAATTTGAAGGGGCAATTTCTAGGGTCACTTCATCTTTCGTTCTTTGTCGTTCGTTTTCTTTTTTTTGGACTTTTTTTACTGAAAACCAGAGCAAAAACAAACCAAGTACAAAAGAACAAATTAAACCCAGATGAAGTGACCCTAATTTCACGTTTCAAGGACTAAAAATTAAATACTAAAATGTTTGAAACCTAAATTTTAAGTATGCTAGGCGAATGTCAAAACCCAAGACAAAATCCCTATTTTCAGGTACTTCAAACAATCAATCCTAAGAGAGCTAAGCTCTCCTAAAAATGCACGATTTTTAAAGAGTAGCTTTAAGACCAATTTTTCGACCTAAATGTATACAAACTTTTTTTCTCAGTTTTTGATGTAGAATCATCCGACATCATTTAAATTTTGGTTTCTAACATTTTAGGATTAAATTTTTGATTTTTAGTCATCGAAACTTGAAATTGCACCTTTAAAACGGTTAATCCTACAGTATAAAACAAGGGTACTTTTTTTTATGTATTTTGACCTGTGGAATCATGCTCTGATAATAAAAATAAGAAAAAATTTACACAGAAAAAGTTTTGAGCAAAAAACTGATAAGGCACCCCCGTTTAGCACGCCCCTGGTTAAAATAAGTATATGAAGATAACATACGAATATTGGCCATATTAATGATGGTTTACATTCAAAACCTCGTCGCTCTATCTCAAAGGGCAGTCAAATTAATTTTTCGCGCCCAAAAGTACATAAAAAAATGTAGTCTGGTAATTATTTTTTGTTTTGTTTTTTGTTTTATTGCAAAAATTAAATTAGTTAAACTAAATATATCGATGGTCTCGCGTACAAAGTTGCTAAGTATATAGGGAAACCTTACGTACCTAGCACCTTTTTAGGCTAGACCATCGATATTTCTTTCCTTTACAAATAATAAAATTAGTTCCTTTTAGTACTCAGACAGGTTTAATTAAATGTTTTGGCTCAACCAACCAACCATATAATCAGATTTATGATACCTCTAAAAAGCCGTGATTAATAATTTTTGCAACAAGATCCTACAACAAAAACTCTCATTAAAATATAATATAGCAAAGTTAATATCTGCTGAAGGCTAGCTAAGATTAAATTAAAAAGTAAACGTAGCTTTGGAAACACGATGCCATAATAGAACACGACAAAAAACGTTTCATTCCCGGAATCAGACGTTGTTGATAAACTAATAAGAGCTGGTAACCATTTCCATTTCATTATTATATCCCGGCTGATTTATATTTTTCTTAAAGATTCTTGAAATTAGGCTATTTCCAAATCTTCCGGTTAGTTTCGGTACTAGGCCCCAAAAAAGGTGTTGAAATTTGTCAACCTAAAAATCCATTTTTAACTAACCGAGTCAAACACATTACATTCATTATATTTAAATTAGGCCATTTTTACAGTCAAACACAATTATTCTGCAGGCCAAGGGGTAAAAACAGTCTTTAAAACCTTCATTTTACATATGTCAATTCTAAAAAATTTCATTTAAAAAAAATTCATTGCATAAATAATGAATAATTTCTCATGTCTTTAGAAATCTTACCATGACATGTTTCAAAGGCACTTTTTAACCCTTTCACTGAGGCTATAAATTGACTTACTACGCCTAGGAGCTGTAGCTCCCGTACAAGCGATGTGAACATAATAAGCGATACAATTAGTAGGTGCTCACAGCTATAGTGTAGACTTTCACTATATGCTTACTAAATACTGGCTTATGAAAACAATTCCACCCCTTGACGTCGTTGTACGTCATTCGCACTGAATGGGTTAAAGACTGTTTTTACCCCTTGCCCTAAAATTATTATGTGTAACAATGAGAATAGCTTAACCTGAATGTATTGAATGTGATGTAGAAAGTTAAAAATATATTATTAGGGTACCTCATTTCCACAGTCTAGAACCTAAAGCAATTATATCCAGAAGCTAGCAATCTAAGAATATTTTAATTTGAATGTACTTTGATATACAGGGTGTGAAAAGTTGTATGGTTTTAAAAAAGGCACATTCTATATGTAAGATATATTAAGTCAGATGTTACCCACCCTAGGAGGACCAACCTTTATATTTCAACATATTCTTAGAATATGGCTTTTTCTAAAACCATACAACTTTTCCCTTTAAAGTTTTTCTCTAAAGTGGATACTTTACTATATATCGACCGAGTCAGCTTCGTTGAGACACTCTGTATATATAAAATATAGCTGGGAGAAAATAATTAATTGAAAATACTCACCAGGTCTTTGACTATAACCTAGAAGAGACTAATCCCACATGCTACCAACGTGATGAAAATTAATACGTTCTCAAAAAGACTAGTTATCTGATAGTTTTTGTTGAGATGACTTTACACTAAATTTATCTTGTTTTTTTTTTTAAGTTGTTTTTAATTAATGCTTTAGCAGATATCAGTTCCAAGCCTGCTTTTAGGCAGCTGTCCATTTCACCCTGTTCCTAGGCTAGGGCCCTAGCCAATATTTATTTTCACTAAAAAATATGCACCCCACAACTTTAACATTCCTTTACCTAATGTTTTTATCAACAATTTATATACATGTGCATATCATTATCCCTTTTTTCTATTAATTCTCATTTTGTAATTAACAGAAACAGGGTCAACAGAACATCTTTTCTATATAAGTCTTATATGTAAAAAGGCGAGTCCAGCAAAAAAATAGTTTTAGCCATAGCGCACAAAAAGTTTTTTAGATGGCCACAACAAATATCAGGCGTTAAAATTAAGAGGTTCTTATTTTTGACGTAACGTAACGTATACGTCAAATTATTGTACATGAAATTGCCTACCAATTGTTATTAATACATGAACCGAAAGTTTTCTTTCAGTATAGAGTCGCCTTTTGTTTTAATTTCGGTACATGCTAATAAAATTGACTCGTTTCTTTAATAAAATGAGTACTGAACAAATATCTGGACCCCGGAGGTAAAGGACAACATGTACATTTTTTGTGAAATAGAGTTATCACCATTTCCTTGGTCCAGATATATTTTCAAGTATGGCTGTCTATAAAAAATCTAATTTTCGTAACTAAAAAATCCAGCTGTTGTCGAATAATTATTACCTATTATAGATATAATAGATTTTGGGTTTGGTTGAATTAGAATCTGTGCAAAAATGCTTTTATCATGTGCAAATGACACAACAAAACTTTTTTTTCAGTGTTTCTAAATAACATATTTTACCGTAATCGTGTTAATTAAATGGCTATACCAGTTCTGCCCTTCTTAGTTAAAACGTCCTAACCAACATTGATATTTTCCCTAAAGTTTTCGAATAAATGGCCAAATTCCCTGACTTCTAGATTTTAGTTTCCGTTTCCCTGAATTTTTCCTGACTGGTGGGAATCCTGGAGAATAGATAAATATGGCATAGAACAACCGGTATATGCATATAAGTTTAAAATGAAAAAAAAGTTAGTTAGGACTTTTTAACTAGAGAGGGCAGAATTTATATCCTCTATCCAGTACCCTGATTTTATATTCAGCCTACATTCAATGTGTTTGATGTAAAACGCTTTTATTTTAAAACCACATAATGTCGCCATTATCGGTTTCATTAAAACGTTTCCATAACACCATGTGTACAATGTTTAAAGTTTCGGCAATAAATCAAAAGTTAATTGATACACCCTTGTTGGCAAATTATCATTTAAAACATTGGCGTGCTATTAATGTTAAATTATGTACTCACTCCTGAAAGGGAATTTGTTAATTTGTTACAGTTTATGGAAAATTTACCCAGTCATTAACTGAGCAAAAATTTGGGGAGCCGGTCTTTCGTTAGCAAAAAATAACTTTTAACGAAACACCGCGACCGAAACATCGCAAATTTTAATTTCGCAAGAACAAAACATTGTGGGGTAGGGGTCATTACCACGCATCAAATACCGCGCGTGGCCTTTACCGCGCCGACAAATACCGCGCATGTTGTGGCCTATACCGCGCTGGCAAATACCGCGCTGTCAAATACCTCTTGGGACCTTTACTTGCGGATTTTCCAGTGTTTCTATTGCTTTTTTTCAGCATCATTTAATATTTTACGGGACTCAATTTCTGTGGTATCTGCTATGTGTGAATGTTCTATTTCCATTAATACATTATTATTAATTGTATGTATTCTAACTGTACATCTTATACTGTCGTATTTGGTACATCTCTTTATTATTTTATCTTTAATATTCCTCTCTTTTCGATACATGTAATTTGTATAAAGCCAAGTACTTGCCTCGTACTTGCCTCGTTTACTTTTAATCAATTCAATAAACATTATTTGTTCGTTTTTACTATTATACTAAATATAATTTTAAAAATAATATAGAATATAAAAATATAAAAAATGCCGTAAAAAACATGTAAGTAAATCCAACAGAAAAAACCTTTTCGTCGATAAATAAAAAAAAATTTAATTTTATTGATTACTAAAAACAACCAAACCAAAATATATTATTTTTATGCGCGGTAAATGACACGCGCTGTATTGGTCGGTGCGGTAAACAACGTGCGCGGTATTTGTTAGCGTGGTAAAGGTCACGCGCGGTAAAGGTCACGCGCGCTAAACAACAGCGCGGTAACGGACGCGCGGTATTGGCCGACGCGGTATTTGCTGCGCGGTTAAGGCCGGCGCCCACATTGTGAATCATTATATCGCATAAATAGTTGGTTCGCAGAATGCCAATTGTCGAGGTCAAAAAAAAAATTGTTTGTTTGTATGTTTTTTTTTAATGGCTGTAAGAATATTTTTATAAATTCAATCGAATTTAATTCAGTTCGTTGTTTGGTTTTCTTTCAAGAATGTCGGTCACTTATGCTAAAAGTGCCAAAAACACAAATTTGGTTTGAATTGTTAAGCCCATGTTAATGTATAGGAAAATAGCGTTACAGGGGGGGTGGGGGTTCAAAATGATCAAAATTTTCGTTACGTAATACTTGAACGTTTCCCATGTTAAAAAAAATAAAAAAGAAAGCATGTCAGTTTTTGAGGAGTCTCGATAGCTTAACTGATTCGAATCCAAACTTGGACTTTTTTATTTTTTGTTCTGTCGGATGTCCCAAGAATATTTTTTTCCTATTTAAGAACGTCAGTTTTATTTAAAATATAATGTTATATTAATAGGTTAAAGCCAGATCTGTTTTAAAAGTCGAGTCGAGTATAACTACGAGTAGTTAACTTTATACTGCCCTTTTTGGGCGTAAGTATAAAATTATAACTATAATTTAAGGGGATTTGCATATTAAATCGATTACTGAAACCTTACGATAAGGCGACATACTGTTGTTTTAACGCGTCCTAGGGAAATTCGACAATGTTCTGGGGAATGTCGATAAGGCAATTAAAATTTTGTGAGGTTTAACATTTATCGCCCACGCGTTACTGCTATTGTTTTATTTCTAATACAATTAACAAAGAAGAATAATTTTTGTTTAAAAAAATGCAAAATGACGAAAAGAAATTTTGAATACCTGATTTCTAGGTTTAATTTATTTTTTTTATTAAATAATTAAAAATTCGTCAAAGCTCACTATATTATCGCAAATTTGGCAACAGCGCATCAGTTATACACGCAATAATTAGCGCGATTTTTAAATTTACCAGCAAAAGTTATATTTTATAGCTCTCTTACTGGCGATGTTGCCATATCCTGTATCGTCTATGTAAAAATTTCCAATTAAATAAGATGAAAAAAAGCATGTTCCGGATAATTTAAATAGCTGAGAATTTGGATAAGTAAGTATTTCTTTGATATTTATAAGTGTGCAAAATCTTTATATTAAGCAAGCAAAAAAATTATGTGATATAGCAACTTTGGTTTAGGTTATGGCGCCAAATATTTTAACATTGGTAATTTAAATATTTAGCAATTAACCAAAAAGTTTTAATATTTTTTTGCACGTTCAGTTAGTTAGTTAGTTTTCAGACTTTGTTAAATTTTTATTTAGGAAAAAATACTTAAAAACTGTGTGTGTTTTATAAGTTAGGATTTATATGGTCTAACGATTTAAAAATCTTTGGACAAAGAAAAATGGCGTTCGAACATATTCTTCAGAAAAATTTAAGGCCAGCTGAACAGTTGCAAGCACATTGTCAAAACATCGGCACTCGGCACTAATTTAAAAAGTTATGAAATAGAAAGTTGTGTAAATAGGCAACCATTAATACACCTGGGTGTTGCATAATTTATTAAAGTTTGAAAGTCTGTATCTCCAAAACGTTATATTCTAGCAAAAACTGAATATAAAATTTTTGGTAGGGCTTAAAAAGAGCTTTTATTTGAAATTTTTTGAAATCGGTTTATAAATAAGTGAGATATGCCAAAAAAACAATTTACTGCTTTAAACGCTAATATCTAGTGAAAACAATATTTTTTAGGAAAAAGTTGCTTATGACATTTTTTGAGCAATTTAAAAAAATCATTCATATAAGTGAAGTAAATTAATAAAATACAATAATAATTGACTTAATTATAACCAAAAAACGCTAAAAATAGGAGTTTTACCCCATTTTTACCTCCAAAATCTAATCAACTTCGAAATATCATAAGAAACAATATGCAAAAAACCGCTTGTCGATATCTTATTTAGAAATGGAGTTATTGAGTTTACACCCAGACAGACAGACAGACAGACAGACAGACAGACAGACAGACAGACAGACAGACAGACAGACAGACAGACAGACAGACAGACAGACAGACAGACAGACAGACAGACAGACAGACAGACAGACAGACAGACAGACAGACAGACAGACAGACAGACAGACAGACAGACAGACAGACAGACAGACAGACAGACAGACAGACAGACAGACAGACAGACAGACAGACAGACAGACAGACAGACAGACAGACAGACAGACAGACAGACAGACAGACAGACAGACAGACAGACAGACAGACAGACAGACAGACAGACAGACAGACAGACAGACAGACAGACAGACAGACAGACAGACAGACAGACAGACAGACAGACAGACAGACAGACAGACAGACAGACAGACAGACAGACAGACAGACAGACATACAGACAGAAGGACGCAAAAATTTGTTTCACTGATTTCGACTCAGGTCTAAAATATCGAGAAATATGAAAAAAACATGATCATAGATTTTGACTTTTCGGCGAAGATTTCAATACATCGGCACTCTTAGTAGTACTAAGTGCCGATGTAATTACCGAATTTGTAAAATTATAAAGGGGAAATTTGTTAAATATACTGGGCTAGTTTTATTTTCATTCAGAGAAAGTTAATCTGTATTTACAAAGATGACATTTTAGCTTCGTCTGATTAGTCGACCTAATCTTATCTTCCATTCAAATTAAAGTATTCTGGTAGGTAGTTAAACTGTCAAAAGTTCCTTTTGTTTGTTAATTAGAAATACGGCTTTTAATTTATGTATCGTAACCAGTCACTCATTAATGATTTAATCACAAAAAGGCAAACAATTTCTTGCTAATCAAGATACCTAAATAATGGCTTTTAAAGCTCGGTCGCTTATCGGCTACGCGACAGGAATTTAATTGTGGGTTTTGCAGCTTTTTTAGTTTCTAAATTACTAAAGTTATTTTTGATCCAAAAAAATTGTATTTTAACGCTGTTCAATTCTACTTAATAGTATATTGTTTTACTAAGAGGAAAAGTGAAGCTTTTTTTACTAGTCTGTAGAATTTACGGACGACGCGAAGCGGAGTCCGGAAACTAGAGACAAGTAAAGAAAAGCACTTTTCCTCTGAGTGAAACATACTATTTTTTCTTCAAGCATCCTATAAATATTTTTTTAAATATTAATTTTTGCATTTAATTTATTCAGTAATAAAGTATGTTTTTTTTTTATTAAAATAGGCCAATAAAACCCTTTCGAAATAAACTGAAAAACCTTCCTTAGCTCATTTTAAATTTTTTTCGTTGGCTAAATCGTACACTTTTTGCGATTTCAATGGTAACTTGTCTAATGTAGCATTTGCAATTTCGGAGAGATTTGTAGGTGTATAAACCATTAATTTTTCTTCAGACATTTTTAATCAATTTCATACAAGGTTTTTGCACAGAATCTCGAGTCAACCACCTGTTTACATAATAAACAAACAAGTTTGGAGTATGGCTGTCATCAAAGTCAAAGAGTGCTGCGGGCAGTGGTGGTTTTGCTAACTAACTTTTTTTACGGCGTACAACAATGAACTAATTGTTTTACTGTAAAAAAATAGATCACTTCTAACTAGTGTGTTCAGTTATAAAATATGAACATTTTAGTACGCTTGAAGAAAAAGAATATTGATATGTGCTTTGCAAAGGTTGCTAAAAAAGTTTTTAAAAAAACAGTGCATTCCAAAAGTCATCCCCTCATAAATTTTGAATGAATTAAGTTATCAACTTAAAATTTGGTTTACTTAAATAAGAAAACATAAACTATCTTTTAACACATATTTGATATTTTTAGCTCTTAAAATGTTCGACCATATTTTTTTTATTTTTTTACACATTTTTTCCAAGGTTTTTATTTTTTAATTGTTTTTAAAAAGCAAAAATAGGTTTTCATTAATATAAAAGTATTTTTTAATTCATTTTTAAAACGGGTATGATTCATAAAAAATACAACTAAAAACAAACAAAAGAAAAAATTATTAATTTTCCAAATTTATTTCATAAACAAAATTAAACTGGATTTTATTGTGTATATTGTTTAAATTATGATTATTAAATAAAAAAAAACCTTTGGTAAATTTAGTAGGTATTTTTTTTTTTTTTTTCAAAGAAATTTTAAAATATTTAATGTTATTATACCGGGTGAGTTTCTGTCCTAGGCAACCCCGAAAATAAGGTTGTTTTCAATTTGATTAAAGTAATTTTTTTATAGATACTCAACAATGGCTACAAAATGACACACAAAATTGTTTTTTTTTGCATTCCGGTTTCGTCGGAAACTAAGTTATTTTTTTTAATGACCCTTGTATATTTTTGCATTTTTGGATCTAAAAAACTAATTTACACACAAAAAAAAAATATTTAAAAACTTTTATTTTTTTTAGTTCTTTTTATTATTTTTTATTAACATACAAGATTTATTTTTATAAATATAATCTAATTTTAAATGAAAATAAAGTTTAGTTCCTTATAGACGGCAAACTATTAAAATCTATAAAGAAATTGCACTGCTCTACTATAGAATTTTTACAATCAATGAAAAAATCCCTTCCCTGTTAAAAATTTTAAATACTTATCAAAAATAAGTATAACTGTATCGAGAACGTACAAATTGGTGGCGTATTTAAAATTTTTAACAGTCTGTGCGAAAGCCACCATACCAATATATGCTCACTGATGATCGCAAAATAGCGTGAAATAGCAGCTATATGACATTTTGGTAGGGATTTTCTCATTGATTGTAAAAATTCTGTAGTAGAGTAGTGCAATTTCTTTATATAATCTAATTTATTTGCTTAAGGGGGGTTTCTGTTGGAATTTTTTCGGAAAATCAAAATATATTTTTTTCCAATTACAAATAATAAAAAAAATCAGTTTTAAATCCATAGCGAAGGGAGTTTATTTGTTGTGGGAAAAAGCACAATTTTGCTATCTTTTTTTCCAAATAAAAAATTATAAAATATATTAGATTTTTTTGAGGAATTACTGTTTAAATTTTCCTACAAATTATCAACTTTTTCGATGTGGTTGGGGCACCCCGGGGGGGCTGTCCGCCCTCAATTCCATGCATGGCAGCGTCTCTGTTCAGTTTATAAACAAAAAATGTAATAAATCGCATGCAAAAATATTTTATCGGATCGACATAATTTCTTATACAATCTTATTCTATATAGTATGTAGTTATAAAATTAATAGTTATTTATTACCTATAACTGCAGTTATTCGATCAAAAATTAACATTTCGGTCGTGAATAAATTTGACTTTTAAATTAAATTAATAATACATAAAAGAAAGTCTGTAAAGGGTCTAAAAATAAATAAAATATAGTAAAGCAAAACGGGATAATGTATTTGGTCTGTTACATTTATTATTGGTTATGTTTTTTAGATTTCGATACCAAACGAAAAATCAATTTCCCATTATTATTATATTCCATATTAATTATTTAAAAATACAAATGCCAAACATAGTTGAACTATCATAGCTACATATTATATCATCTATTAACATCTATACTTTTTAATTAAGGAAAAAAATATCCCTGTTAAAAAGACCAGTAAAAACAGTAGAAAACGAATCGGAATCTACTGGATCCCTACTTTTTAACAGGTGTATTTAAAATAAATAAATAAATAAAAGATCAAATATTGTACATATTATTATCCTTGTGCATAATATTGCATCTACTTCACTAGTTATATGTATAAATAACTGTTATCACTCATTCAGCAGCGTTTTATCTAATTCTATCAAATAAAATTATGAATTCTCAACAAAATAAAAAGGTGTTGGTAAAAGATTGTACGATACGCGCATTGATTATAGTATATTAAAGTACTAGTTTCATAACATACGTTTTTAGCGCACGAGTACAAGTTTAGAAAACGAGCCGCTTGCGGCGAGTTTTCTGAAGTACTAGTGCGCTAATAACGTGTTATGAAATGAGTGCTTTATACAATTTTTTCTATTTTGCTCTAAAATTTAAAAAAACTTAATTTAAATTGATGACCGATTTAGGAATTTTTGTTTTGGATTGGCATTACAGTTTACACCATATTTAAAATTCTAAGAACAAATGATATTTTGATATATTTTATAGTCATCTCTTCTCTTTTTTACTGCAATTAACCAAGCCACAATTTTAACGTGGTAAAAATAACCTAAACACAAAATTTTGTAGAAAATTCAACATTAAAGCGACATTGACATTTGCACGGAAAACGTCAAGCGATAGGCCAGGTCTGTTGCCAACCCAAAAGAATGAAAAGTACAAACATCCTATGGGCCTATAAGAACACGCAAAATGCGTCTGATTATGAGCTTGTAAGAGTCACAAAATAGAAAAAATAATAAATGATGCGTGTAAATTGAGTAGCGCTTACAAATTAACACACTTAGCCCTGGCGGGTCAAATATGCTTTAAGGTAAATTTTATCTTAGATACTTTTTTAGCTTTCGTTCATATAAATATTATAGTGCAAACGAAATTACCATTTTCTTGTATATAAACGATTTAAAGTCAACCACATTGTCGGTCGCTCTAAATAATGACATAACATTATGTTCAACCAGGGCAAAAATACTATCGACGCCGTTTTTTCCGGCCTGGCATGTAAACGAATGATACGAATCTGTGTGGTAAGTAATAGCTCCTTGCAATGCGAGAAATGTAATGCTGGTAAATAAGAGAAATAAATAGTTTTTTTTTCGTTTATAGAATGAGAAAAAGTCTATTTTTTACTATTTTTTCAGAAATTTATTATAATAATAAAAAATACTAAAAAGTGTTGGTTTTTCCCTTTTTTTTCTATTTTTATAGCTTTTAAGCGAAGGGATTAATCCAAAACTGTTTTAGATTAATCCCTACAATGTCTCTAGAAGTAAGAGACAAAATTTCGGAAAGTGAAAATCCGCTAACGCGGTCTAAACCCGAAAGCGAAATTTGTTTATATCTTAGTGGACGTAAAAACTTAAAATTAAAAAAAAAATATCCTTATTAGGCCAGGCACTAAAGTCATAAAAGGGGGCTTTCGCTGGAACAGGTACAAGAGAGTTCTAATTTGGGTTATAGAATAAGAAAAAGTCATGGATGCTATTTTTTTCAGCGATCTATTATAATAACTAAAAAATACCAAAAAGTGTTGAATAAAATTGGCTTTCCCTTTTTTGTCTGTTTTTAAACCTATAACTGTTTTAGAATAATCCCTACATTGTCTCTAGAAGTAAGAGACGAAATGTTGGAAAGTGGAAATCCGCTAACGCGGTCTAAACCTGAAAGTGAAATTTGTTTATATCTTAGTGGACGTAAAAACTTAAAATTAAAAAAAAAACAAAGATCCTTATTAGGGCAGGCACTAAAGTCATAAAAGGGGGCTTTCGCTGGAAAAGGTACAAGAGAGTTCTAATTTGGGTTATAGAATAAGAAAAAGTCATGGATGCTATTTTTTTCAGCGATCTATTATAATAACTAAAAAATGCCAAAAAGTGTTGAATAAAATTGGCTTTCCCTTTTTTGTCTGTAAACCTATAACTGTTTTAGAATAATCCCTACATTGTCTCTAGAAGTCAGAGACGAAATGTCGGAAAGTGGAAATCCGCTAACGCGGTCTAAACCTGAAAGTGAAATTTGTTTATATCTTAGTGGACGTAAAAACTTAAGATTAAAAAAAAAACAAAGATCCTTATTAGGGCAGGCACTAAAGTCATAAAAGGGGGCTTTCGCTGGAAAAGGTACAAGAGAGTTCTAATTTGGGTTATAGAATAAGAAAATGTCATGGATGCTATTTTTTTTCAGCGATCTATTATAATAACTAAAAAATACCAAAAAGTGTTGAAAAAAATTGGCTTTCCCTTTTTTGTCTGTTTGTAAACCTATACTGTTTTAGAATAATCCCTACATTGTCTCTAGAAGTAAGAGACGAAATGTCGGAAAGTGGAAATCCGCTAACGCGGTCTAAACCTGAAAGTTAAATTTGTTTATATCTTAGTGGACGTAAAAACTAAAAAAAACCAAAAAGTGTTGAACAAAATTGGCTTTCCCTTTTTTGCCTGTAAAACTACAACTTTTAAGCGAAAGGATTAATCCAAAACTGTTTTAGATTAATCCCTAACATGTCTTTAGAAGTAAGAAACGAAATGTCGGAAAGTGGAAATCCGTTAACACGGTCTAAACCCGAAAGCGAAATTTGTTTATATGTTAGTGGACGTAAAAACTTAAAATTAAAAAAAAATCCTTATTAGGCCAGGCACTGAAGTCATAAAAGGGGGCTTTCGCTGCAAAAGGTACAGAAGAGTTCTAATTTGGTAGATTTGTACAGGTTGGTTTTCCCATTAATATTCCGAGTTATGGACCTTGAGCGACAACCGCGGTGCGCCGATTGCGCGAAAAATGGTACCGAAAACCAGTTTTTCGAGAATATCTTCTCTCTAGAGCCACCTAGGTTAAAAATAGCTATAACAAAATTAAAGAGCATGACATTCTCTTCAACATTTGTATGAAACGTTTTTCAATCAGATGAATAGCACGAGTTACAGCTGGGTCAAGCTCAGCACATTTATACAATTTGAAAAATAGCTACATATAGGGTGATCATGCCAAAATTTAAGACGTGATTCTACATCCAAAAGTTCTCGTTCAAAAATATTAAAAAAAGTTCCTATAAAGGCTGGTCCGGAAATGAGAAGGGAGCTACGGCCCTTTAAAACTGTATTAAAAACAAGGTTTTGATTAATAACCCTTGAAGCTAGATTAGATTAGATTAATGTTTATTGTTTTTAAAAAATTTATAATTTTTACAACAATTGTGCATAAAACACAAATATATCATTCATTAATGATAAACGATCTTAGTCTAATTACATTAGCTACATAAGAATATATTAATTTGATTTTAGCTGAGTTTAAAGTACTGAGAGCATATACTAAGCCATTTAAATATCTCAGGCCACTTATATAAGCATATCTGAGAGGTTCATATATGGGACATTTAAAGAATAAGTGCGACAAATTTTCAACTTCATTTTTATTACAGAGGGAACAAATTTCTTCCAAATTTATTAGGTAGCAGGAACCACGGTAGACGAGTTTTAATGACTTGATATTACAGGTTCTAATCTGTACAATTATTCTTATGAGCCCGATATGCCCGATATATTGATACAGTGGGCAGAAAGTACCAGAACTAAGTTTCTCTAAATCTTGATTAGTTAAATAAGTTTTATATTCTTCTAGGAATAGTTGAAAATTTTGTTTGAGGTGTCGATAAGTTAGGTTTTCTAAAATATTAGGTCGATTTATTTTAACAAAGATATTTCGAATATTTGAATAACCCTTGAAGCTAGAGCGACGAGTTTTTGCACGTATACTAGTATTAATAAGGGCAATTAATTTATGTTAATTTCTTTTTTTGAATTTATCCAGAGGCGTGCCTAGGCAGGCAAAATGTGTATTTTTGACCCACTTTTTTATGTGTATTTTTTTTAATTTTTTATAAAAAATATAGATTCCTTGAGTAAAAATACATAAAAAAATTCGTATACTGTAACCCTATAGGCGCAACCGTTTTAAAAAAATGCAACTAAAAGGAAGTAACATTTTGTGCCACCAAAAAATTTAAAAGGCTATGACTCCTTTAATATTAAATTTAGGTGTTTTGGTGAAGAATACTTTTTTGCTTAGCATTAAAATATTATTGGTGCTTTTTTTGTTCCCCATTCAATATATCCATCTTTGAAGGCTCATTTTCGGACCAACCTTTATAGGATTTTTTTTATATTTTTTGACGTAGAATCACCTCTTAAATTTTGGGATGCCAGTTACTGATCACCCTGTATTTTCTCGAAATTTCAGTAAATATTTTGTAGAAATTTTCTGAGCTTGAGTCCGCTGTAACTCGTGAACTAATCATCTGATTGAAAATATTTTTTACAAAAGTTGCAAGAAATTTTATGCTCTATAATTTTTTTAATTACTATTTTTAACCTAGGTGGGGCTGGAGAGAAGGTATTCTCGAAAAACTGGTTTTTGGTACCATTTTTCCAATATGGCGGCGCGAGTAGTGGTTGCTCAAGGCCGAACAATCGGAATATGTGAGTTTGGACACCAAACTGCACAAATCTAAAAAATTAGAACTCTCATATAGCTTTTGCAAGTCAGAACCTACCCACTACCTGGGCAATATTGTTTTTGAAAACAATTTCCCCAAAAGAAAATAAGTTAAATTTAAAAAAAAATCAAAAAAACTGTCTTTTTAAAAAAAAAAAATATAGCAATATATTATTAAAAATATTTAAATAAAATGATTTCCCTTATTTATTTAATATTTAATAAACAAACTTCTTACAAAAGATATCAATTTAAAAATTTATATTGAAGTAAAAACCTTGGTTATATTTTTCATAACAATAATGATTGAATGACAGTCCAATTAGGAGTTTTAATGGGTATTTTTAAGCAAACATTAATTAGTTTCGTTAATAATAATGAGAGAGCAGTTTTAAATTTCGTTTATTTAATATAGCACATAATTATTAAAAAAAAGTAAAAAAAGGGAAAAAAGAATTTAAAAAAATAAGAAACAAGTTAAAAGAAAATCATTAAAAATGAAAAATCAGACTAAGTGAAAGAGCAATTCGGTAAGAAAAAATTTCTACAAAAAAAAAAGTATCAGAATAGTAAGTACCTATGAGAAAATGGTATGGTTTTTTATATTGATTAGAGGCCATTATAAACCTGTTTAAAACTAGAAAAGACAAGATTTTATAAAAAAACAATCTTATAATAAACGTGTGTGTAAGGCTTTTTTAATGATTAGCTTTTTTTGCCCCACCCAAATATTTACTGTTAACTATTCTTGATTCAAAAAGGCTTATAAACCTATTTAAGACTAACAAAGAGAAGATTTTATGCAAAAACAACTTTATAAGAAATGTGTGGGTTTGGCCCTTTTGATCATTAAGGCCCTTATTTCAAGGTTTATTTGTTGAAATCTACATAAAACGATGTAAACAATCAAACACTATTAAAATATAATTAATATTAAGTATGTCACTGGAACAAAAATTAATCACATTTTTGCTTCTCCTGTAAAATAATAATTTTGTGGGTTAGGCCCTTATGTTAGTTGCACTCTTCATTTGGTTTTTCCTGGAATTTCAAATAGTCAGTGCCACCAAACCAACCCAAAAGGAAGTAACGGAATTAAAGAGCATCACCAGAAAATACTAGCAAGATAAAATTACCTATTGTTACCTAATTCTGTTCCCCCACTCCAACTCTTTGGTCATTTTAGTTCAAACCAATTCGCGCGCCATTAATTTACGTTGACTATTTCACAAACAATATATAGGCCAATCAAAACCTTGCAATTTTAGTTTCTTGACCAATCAGATCAAAATGAATCTGATAATATTTGCACATATGCAATTATCACTTGGTTACTATGGAAACAAGAAACTGACAGTTACTGACATCTTAATAAATGTTATATTTTTGCAAAATGTGTTTTTAATTTGTGAAGATTACCTTCAGTTGATTTATTTTTATTGATAAGCAATATAAATGCTTATTTTATTACCAAAACATCCTAGGTATAAACCCTAATTAATTTCAGATAATATATTATATTTTATGCACTTTTCATCTTAAAAGCATTAAATCACTGATATTCATAAATTTTAATTTATTTAATTGAATCTTGGTATTAAAAAAAGGTCACTAAAAACTAATTTAAATACTTATTTATTAAAAATATATTTGCAGTAAAGAATTACAGAAATCAATATATCAAATGAGTTGGTACCAGTACAGCGTTGCCAAAGTTTATTAGAAACTTGTTTTTTACGGGTGGAAACACCCGTTATTTTAAATGTTTTCAGTTGAAAACTAAACTTTTTAAACAAAAACAGCAATGACCTTTATTTAAATGCTAATATATGTGATTACAACTATTTTATTGGAATAATCTCAAGCATAAAATATCCCTCGAGCAAAGTTTAGACTTGGCAACATTACCGAACAAGTGGTATCGTGTATTTAAAAAGCACGGCAAATTTGAGATTTAAATTTTTAATTATAGTTGTAAAGTAATATTGTTGTTTAGTTCTTAAATTTTTAATTTAAATATGAAACAACATAAAATATTGTAAAATTATATACTTTCTTATTTTGTTTGTGAAATAGTCTTTCAAAATACCATTCGTGCATGTTGAATTATACATAATTTTTTTACTGTATATAAAAAAATATTTTGCTTAGGGAATTTTTTTCGTGCATTTTTCGTCAAAATTTTCTAACACGAAAAATGCACTCAAACAATTGCCAAGCAAAATTTTATTTAATACAGTAAAAAAATTATCGATAATTCAACATGCACTTATGATATTACTACTGAAAATAATTGTACATACATATCTCTGCAAGCTATTTCAAAACCACTACATGTAAAAAGAAATTACTAACTTTATTATAATACAATTATATAAAATTATCATTCAGGTACACGCTCCATAATATCGTGAATAAAAACCTTAACAAGTTATTATTTATATCTTTTGATATAATAAATAATTTTAATATAAATCCGCTTCAAATATTTCAGGGCATACTATGTTTTGAACTTTACACGATAAGTTGCATGTACAATATTATTCTACCTTTAACTAAAAATCAGATTCAAGTCAAAGTATATTTTCAATTTAACATTTTTCAGGTACTTGATATTTAGAACGGAAGTGATTAACACGAGTTATTTTTTTTTAGACAGTAAAACTTTTAGGAATGTAAATTAAATTTTAAACTAGCTGTTATCCCACAAAACATAGCGTAATATCGATTAAAATTACATTAATTAATATTCATCGATGTACACACTGATAAAAATACAATATGATAAGTAATACGTAACTAAACTTTATTTGAAAAAGTAATTCCGAAAGGGCCATATGTTTAACTGGTAACGTAAACAAAATAGTTATAACCATAATTATCTTATAACCCTTAAAACTTTTTTTAAATCAAATCTCTATGCATTTATATATTACTTACTCCAAGGAAAGTCTTACGTTATTAAAAAAAATTCGAAAAAATTTTATTCCTTTTTTTTACAAAAATATGATTTGAAAATATAAAAAAAAGTCTGTCGGTTGGTCTGTCGGTCTGTGTCCACGAAATTTGTGACCCCGATAACTCAAGAACGCTTGGGGCTAAAGACTTCAAATTTGGACCATAGGTTGATTATCTAAAGTTCTAGACTGGAATTGTTTTTGGTAAAAATCGAATTGGAGTAAAATGGGGTAAAAACAATTTTTTCAAAAACATTTTTTTTTCAATTTCAAGGTAACGGTGTTCGAGGTAATTTTTTTCGATGTAAAAATTTTTGAGGTAACGGTGTTTGAGGTAATATTTTTCGAGGTAAAGACCGCTATCCTAGAACGTCTATTACGTACCCAATAAAATAAAATTTAATTAGGCCCCTATCTCACCTTAATCTGTTTTAAAAGAAAACCTTTTTCTAGATCTCTGGCGTCTACTATAGGAACATTTTGAAATCCATATAGTGACTTATTCAATTTAAATATGACTTTCGTACTTTTGTTAGAACTATTAGAGCATGCAAATTTACATCTTTTCGAACTGACGTCATTCCAAAATTATACCATCATTACTATGGTAAAATTGGTGAATTACAAAATATGACGGTATTCTGGTACTATTTTTTGATGACGTCAGCCCGAATAGCTGTTACTTTGACTCTAGCAATACTAACAATAATTATGAGCGCAATAGATTTTTAAACTTTAGCTTATTTTTCTATGCAAATATTCTAGTGCCCTTAGTGCAAGTTAATTAAGATATATTATTTTAATCTTCAAATTGACAAGGTAAAAATTGTACTAGTGCAAATTACACAGGCGAAAATAGTTATTTATAATACAAGGGCGAAAAGTTAAATTTTTCGATTGAGTAGGTTTTTAGAAGCCGAGGGCCGTACGATAGGGCCGGCCCGAGGGTAATAAACCTACGAAATCGAAATTTAACTTTTTGCCCATGTATTATACAATATTTTTTATTCGATTGTTACTAATTATAATAAATTATTAAAATATACTTAATTTTAAAGTGCAAAAAATATTTCTTTTTACTGTCTTATTACTTATATAGTTATCCATGACAAATGGCGATTTCTCCCATTAGATTAGACAGGGACAAAAGTTCTACCCAAAAAGGATAGAAGACATACATACACTCCCACTTCCACCCAACCAAACAAATTCTGTATTTGTTCTTTGTTGAACAAATACAATATTTACTTGGCCGGGCGAAAAGTGTAACAATTTAATTTTTATTAAATAAATTACTGGCGCCATCTAAATTTTAGTAGAATTATCTTATTCTACAGATTCACATTAGCTATGTTCGTTCGTACCGCTCAATGCTACACTTTCCGGCCAACCAAATAAATACTGTATTTGTTGTATGAAAAACAAATACAGTATTTATTTGGTTGGCTGGAAAGTGTAGCACAAATGAGATAGAGATAGGGTAGACGTCTTTTGTTTCATAATTCTAGTTGTAGAGATCTCCATTGCTGTCCAATAAAATCGCTACAAAAACAATTGAATCGTTTCTTTTGCTTGCGATTTCATTTTCAAATTAGCTTGGTGTTTCGATCAATTTCATTTAAAATGTGTCTGTTATGAAAATTTTAATACTTCTGAAACCTTTTTATAAATGTTATAAATACTGAAATTGATTTTACAATTGAAATTTGGTGTTTGTAATTTATTTTAATGGATGAATACAGATTAATCGGTTAACATATATTTTGAGGTTATGTTATAGAAGAAATTTTTATTTTGTATGAAATGATTATAATAACTGTATCTGGCCAAAAAGAACAGTTAGTTCAAGACCAAAAGGTCATATTTCTTTATAAATATTACAGTAAAGGTAAAGTATCTTCTTTTAAAAAGCTTAAAAATAACAAGTTTTAGTTAGCGGGCGAAAAAAACATTTTGGCCCTAGGGCCACAACTTTTCGCCCATGAAACATGAACAAAAAGTGTCACTTTTAGAATCAATCGAATAAAAAGTATTTTGTAATAGGAGGTTTTTTATTTTCTGGCTTAGTTAAGAACCACTAACTGCACTACCACCTACTTGTGAAATGAATCTCTAAATATTTTACGATTTGCAAATTTAGATTTCAATAAAATTTGTTCAAATATATTAATAAAAATTTATATAAATTTTCGTTTTTCAGCAGGGGGTAAGGTTCTAGAGAATTACCCAATAGTACGTTGGACAAATAGTCTGCTAAATGGCTTTACTTAGATCTTGACAACTATAGCAAGATATAAACGTATTTTCTTTGTGATAAAGTACTCAATCCACTTCTTTATTACGAGACGTCACACAGTTATTCTTTTAAATGTGAATAGAACCGTAGATAAAATATTACTATTTTATATAAAGAAAAATTAAACTTTTCAACGTAACAATATTTTAAAATATGGTTATTCTATCAAGAATTTGGTACTTTATTTTGATAAAAATAAATTTTAAATTACGTATAGGTATCTACGTTACTTTTAAATGAACAAACAAAAAATATTAGTCATATTTATGTAGTTTTTGTTTTTTTTGGAGAATAATACTTCAAATCGGACTAAAATTGATTTTCTAATTACTGTTTTCAAACTTTTTTTGAAGATGAACAAACATAATATTACATAAGTATAAAAAATAAAAATTTAAAGTAAATTAAAAAAATTAATAAACTAAATTAAATTGTTTGATATTTACAAATTTAAAAAATCTATATAAAACATTTTACTATTCCTCAAAACGACTTTTGTTTGATTAACGCAGTCGTCCCTCCGAAGTGACTGATCAATTTCGTGCTTTTTAGCACTCTTCAGAGCCACATATCGGTAGTAGGGACAACTACGAAAATCAAATCCTTTCCATATATCTCTATATAGAGTTTAAAAATCGTTGTAAGGAAAAGCAAAAACAGCTAGCGACATCTACTGCTAAAAGCAGAGACTGGATAAACCTATCGACAGTCCAAAAAAGGAAGCAGTTATTGGTTTCAAGAACCTATTGCACGCTGTCGATAGGGGGCAGATTAATCAATGCCACGGTGGACATTGCCGCCAATTGAATCCTAAACGCTAAGAGGTCACCTTTTACAGTGGTATCTGAATTAATAAACTAAATTAAATTGTTTGATATTTACAAATTTAAAAAATCTATATAAAACATTTTACTATTCCTCAAAACGACTTTTGTTTGATTAACGCAGTCGTCCCTCCGAAGTGACTGATCAATTTCGTGCTTTTTAGCACTCTTCAGAGCCACATATCGGTAGTAGGGACAACTACGAAAATCAAATCCTTTCCATATATCTCTATATAGAGTTTAAAAATCGTTGTAAGGAAAAGCAAAAACAGCTAGCGACATCTACTGCTAAAAGCAGAGACTGGATAAACCTATCGACAGTCCAAAAAAGGAAGCAGTTATTGGTTTCAAGAACCTATTGCACGCTGTCGATAGGGGGCAGATTAATCAATGCCACGGTGGACATTGCCGCCAATTGAATCCTAAACGCTAAGAGGTCCCTACTACCGATATGTGGCTCTGAAGAGTGCTAAAAAGCAGGAAATTGATCAGTCACTTCGGAGGGACGACTGCGTTAATCAAACAAAAGTCGTTTTGAGGAATAGTAAAATGTTTTATAAAAAAATTAAATAAAAAATTAAATAAAAATAAAATTTACAGAGAATTAAAGCCAAATATATCTATAAGTTTTATTTATAATTTTAATTTTAAGGTTAATTTACTTTCAATTTTTATTTATTTTTTATACTTATATAATATATTATTAATATTATGTTTGTTCATCTTTAAAAACAGTTTGAAAACACCGAAAATCGATCGTCGAAACGTTACAGTAAATTAGAAAATCAACTTTAATCAAATTTGAAGCCCTATTCCCCAAAAAACAAAAACTAAATACTACAAAAAAAAAATAATATTAATAATTTATTGTGTTTAAATTTTTGGACTTTTTTGGCAAGGCTTAAAAATTGTATCTAGCCAACATAAGTGTTTTAGATTGTTTTAGACTACAAGAAGGTTTAAATAAGTTCTATGAGTGGTGTGTACTTAATGGTATGCATCTGAGTATTGAAAAATGTAAAACAATGCAATTTTCTAGGAGTCTTAATCCAATTTATTTTACCTATAATATTAATGGGATTAATCTTGAAAATCAAAGATTTGGGAGTTATTTACGATAAAACGATGAATTTTAACAAATATGAGAGAGAGTGTACTCTGTATGATGATAAGAAAATAGAATATAAAAATTGATAAATTTTTATCAGCATCACTCCTTGTTACAAAGCCAGTGATCCAAACTGTGTGTGGATTAGTTGATGACAAAGTTACAATTTTTGTTCCAGTATAACGACCCCTATATAGCTATGCTAACCGAATGACAGAATAGTCTCTTCATAAGATTTTAAAAGTTTTGTGATCTATAAATATAGTCGACTCTTTCCAGGCTTAGGGTATCTTTCCAGATATTTCCAATACTGTTCCACCATCTGGTAATCTGACATATAAGAAGGATGAAAAGACACATTAATTCTATTTGTTTAAAGTTGCAGGGAGAATAATGCAGAACCGGATTTTGTCGTCGTTACTGGCATACCTGAAAGAAAAAAATAGGAAATTAATTTAGTATAAATAATTTTAAATCAAAGGGGACACGCTGTTTTGAATCTTCCCTTATTATACTCGTCAAAGCGTACTTGGGCTGGAACAGCGCTAGGTAAAAAAAATCTTTGATACAAAATTTAATGTGTTTTATGAAAAAAAAAGTATGTTTGAAAATATCCATCTGTCTATCCGTCTAGCCGTCACGATGATTTAACCCTTTAAGGCTCAACTATATTTTTTTTGAAAACTGTGGTTTTTTTGTTACCTTTAGCTCAAAACCCATTAAACGAATGAATTTCGACACATTTCGATTAGAAAAATATTTATTTTTTTTTGTAATGGGTGATTTCTATAGAGAGCACTATGTTATGTTATTTACTTAGGAAAGGGTTAAAAGCATAAAATACACAAACCTGCGGAGCATATCGAGGGCTTTTGTGTTGACCATATGAGTAGCATTATTTCAAAAGTTAACAAATCCAATATACGTGTTAAGGATTTGTTGAGTTTTTGAAATAATGCTGCTCATATATACAATACTCCCCTATGTTATGATGCCCTCGATATGGTTTGGTGGTCCATTATGGAACCAGTTGCTTCATTTTCGCATGCCATAAAGTTGCATGCGCAATAAGTGGTCTAACTCATCGACTTTTTAATGTCCTGAACTATCACTTAAGTGAAAATCATGCAACCGTTTAGCCCTACTATGACCCTAAAAGGAGGTGGTCCATATAGAGACCATCAACACTTAAAGGGTTAGGAACGATCGACTTGAAATTTTTCAGAAAAAATCAAGTTCTATAAAAGATCCCTATTGTTTTTGAAGATAATCTCTGCCAAAAAAAAAAATATTAAGGGTTAATCGGTTATTCTTAAAAAAGTAGAAAAAAATTGAGCAAATATTCTGTTAGATGAATTACTGAAAAAAAAATTAAAAAAAAATGGATTTAAAAAAAGATTGAAAACTGAACTTTCTATCTCTAGTAATAAAGCTGGAAATTAATTTTGACCGCGGCCGCTACATTCTATCCCACTGTGCGACGTTATACACTTAATGACGACACTGCGCACAAACATTATAGGCGGAGTAAACGGCTTTATTCCAACAAGCGTTTTGGTTTACTGCGCATTCCGCGTTTAATGTCGTCACTGTACCATTCTTATCGCGCGGGGGACTCTAGTAATCGTGCGCATGCAAAAAGAAGGTTCATTCTAAAGTGGTTTATCAGTAACTAGTTATTTACGCTGGCTTTCTTTACAATATACCTATAAAAAAAATAATATATTCCCTGCTATATGAAATGGAAAAAATTACCTATCATGAGTGATCTTCACGGCTTAATGCATATAAAAAAGGGAATTTTAAAAATGATTAAAAAGCCCATTCAACCTTATGTTTTTTTTTTGTCCAACCCTGCAGATATCTGGCCTTTGTGTGCTTGCGACGAATATGGAAATTCACCTATAAATTAACTTTTAGATTCTTCCTGTCGTTCGACGGGCTAAAACCTATTCACAAAACATTGATGGTAACGCAAATAAATTACCATTGTTCGATGGGCACATGCGATATAAATTTAAAATTTCTAAACGAATATTTGAGTGCATTAGATGCAGAACTCTGTATTTGCAGTGATTTTAAGAAACACATCGATTGCGTAGAATGAAAAGCTCGTATATCGGTTTTCAATAAATTTGACACTGACATTAAATGTCTTTGTCAAAACTTAAAAATGTAGGGGAGATTATATCACCATGTGCATATTTTTTTTCTTGTAAGCCCTATTTTTCAAAAATAAATATATTTTACTTAAAATTTTGTCAGTATTCAAATTTGCTTTACATTTTACTTTCCACCAAAATCTCGGAATACCTACTGTCCGAGAAGTAGCTGGAAAGCAGTCCTTGGATTGGTAAAAAAATCATGTTTTGTATTGCCTATTTTTGCGTTTTATGGCTTTATATGCAAAAACACATTTAAGTAAAAAAAATTGTCTGTAGATCTGTCGGTACACAACTTAAACTATAAATTTCCCGATTCAATTTTTTTTTTGGTGATTATCGGGCCCGCGGGTTCTTGCATAACTTGAGAGAATCCGTAATAAACCAAATAAGTGCACTGAAAAAACTAAATATAATGATCTACAGGAGTTAAAAGTTGTGATTCCAAAAATATATCATAATTTTTATGATGAACTTATTCACCTTAAATAATAATTATTAATTTTAATTTATTCAATTTGTGGAAGGACAATGTTAAAAATGATCGAATTTTTGCCCCTCCGATAAAAGTTTATTAATAGTATTGAATAGTTATTTTGGTTCCAAAATAACTAAAAAAATATTTTTAAATTGTTAAAAATAATCAAATTTTTGCTCCTCCAATAGAGGTTATGTGATATTATAAAAATAGTAAAAATACTTATTTACCCAAAAACAATCGGGAACAATTTTAAAATGTGCTATTGCGTAATCATTGGAAAACGATCCACCCCAAATACCTTGTAAACTAAGCACAATATAAAAATTAACAATTATTTCATTTTGTGCTTAGTTTGCGAGGTATTTGGTGTGGATTATTTTCGAATGATCACCCTACCCTGTATTACGCAATAGTATATTTCAAAAATGTTCCCGATTGTTTTCGGCGAAGTATTTTTTACAATTATTTTAGGACAAAAATAACTATTTTATTTCAATTAACTTTTATTGGACGGGCAAAAAATTCAATGATTTTTTAACATTGCCTTTGCTTAATAAAGTTTAGATATAATATTCGTTAAAGAAGCTACCTTAGTTTTGCTTTTATTTATCGGTAATTAAAAAATTATCTGTGATCTCATCTCCCCTATAGTATAAAACTATTGAAGTTCACATTCAATGTCAGTTTAAAAATTCAATATGTCAAAAAAATATCCGAGCTTTTCATTCTACGCGATCGACATGAAAAACCGCTCATATGCCCACAAAAAAAAATCTGAATCTTGGATTTCAATATGATATTCCTATGTATTTTTCCCGCTGAAAGTAAGTCCGCAAACCGTTCAACACCTACACGCCAGGATTTTGACATAACCTCAAAAAACACCCGAAAAACTACTAAAATCATCTATGCCATGCCACTGTCACCCCCCCTGTCCCCAAATTGCTAATTCTATAACCCTAGAAGCCCATAATCCCCTAACCTCATAATACCATAGCCTCATAACCTCAAAATCCCGTAACCTCATTAAGTAGAAAAATCTAGTTTGGGAAAACAGAACAAATTCTTCAGTTTTTTTTTGTGGAACATAGTCATAGGTAAGTAACTCTATAAAATCAAAATTCCCTAACACAATAACCTCAAAATCCCTTCACTCCGTAACCCCATATACTACACTTCTGCTCAAAAATATCGGCCCACCTAAAAAAATACACATTTTTTAATGCAAATATCTCCAAAAC